>BLSH010465173.1:369297-405186 GCA_018402905.1 Glandirana rugosa
TTGTTCGGCCCAGTCTCTGACCTCTCTTCGGTTGTGTTACTGTACTCTTGAATTTCTCATTGCTGACCCAGCTTGCCCGTGGACCTGTCTTGGCTTCTCTCCAGTCTCTGACCCGGCTTGTTCACTCGGACTTAGCTTACTGTCTGCTTATTGTGTATGATCTTGATTTTGACCCCACTTCTGCTCCTGTTCCTGACTGACCTTCTGTGCATGACCCTGATTCTGGCTCCTGATTCCACTTCCTTTTCTGTTCACCTTTCAAGATCTGCCAGTGCATTTAGAGTGGCACCTGTCTTATTGGTACCTCAAGACTTCACCTGCCCATCCAGAGAGTCTTCTGCCTTGCTGACATTGTTGCATGGTCTAGTCTCCTTCTGGTGCCTCCTATACTCTGATCCTCAAGCAACTTCACAACTGGCAACCTGCACTTCTTTGGGCACACCACTCCCTGTCTCAATCTTCAGGGATACCTGCACTCAGCCGCAAGGGACGCCCTCTCGTCACTTCGGCCTACAATCAGGTATGTGACAGTTTAACTCACCTTACAAATCCCCCGAATGACATGTAATTACATATTATGTGTGATTAAAACAAGGACGGTTATGAAAATAACTGATCCCAGTGTTGCTCCTCTCCTAAACTGCTTAAAGCTCATCTCACATACGTCCACCATGCAAGTCCCTCACTGGCACCACTTCTGGTTGTGAAAGTGAGGGTAAGGTTCCTGTACTACTTTGGTGCAATTCTAGCATGACTTTGGCCCCATAGAATATGCAAACCCCATCAAAGTTGTATCCAAGCTACACTACATAATCACACAGAAAAATGGATCAAAATCGGATTGCAGCAGTGTGACCCTAGCCTTAATCAAAAATGTTTAGTTGCTACTAGAACACAAATAATAGAGAAATCAACCAATGGAGACACTTGCTTCCATGACAAAAGTTTAATAGGCAATATCTTTCAAATTGGAAAGATATCCTTTTACTTCCTGTTAAGTCTACAGAACAGGAAGTAAAGGGAAATCTGCGTAAGTAGATACATTACACTATGACAATGGTTTTTAACGCCTGTACTCTATCCAAAATGGAAATAAAAGTTTTGGCTGTAAATATACTTTCAAGCTACACTCCAGACAGCCACCCACCCCAAGCACCCCCTCCCCACACCTGCAAATGACATAAATGCCTCTTTTACTCGCCCAAATCCTTGTCTTCTCCCTTTGTTTATGTCTCTGCCTGCATATTGTGGACACATCCTACTGGCTGTCCAGGGGCACAATCCTCTCAGAATTCAGAAGGGGAACCGAGATAAGGAAAACACAGGACCAATAATATAGCATATACAATTGCGCCACAAGTCATATTGTAATTGAAGGTTATTAAAAAATGACCTTTTATTTTCATTCTGCAGCTCTGTAATTTCCTGTAAAATGCAATGCAATATGGCTACCTGGAGGTCGCCCCCCAGAAACATAATTTCTTGTTCATGTGATTGTTCACCGATTTTCCCAGAAGTCTACACTAAATACAAATCAGATTTCAGGCATCCCCTGCAACAAAAATTACATTTTTAGTGAGATACTCCTAATGGGAAATCACATCTAAAGGGATGCAGAGCCTGCAATTTTCCTCATTATAGCCCTGCAGGTGCAGCAACCGAATGATAAATATTAAACCACTCCCATTAGACTCACTCAACACATGGACACAGACAAATACTCAGGGATTTCTTCAGAATAACAAAAGGTAGGAATCTGCAACAACGTTTGTTAAAATCCTTGTAGTGTACATAGATCACTCAGTGGGGAATGTTTTTTTCTCAACAAAAGTGGAGTTACTCTTTAAGCACATTCAGCTAAATAATAAACAGTTTTTCTGTACAATTTAGAACAATCTTGTTACCCATTAATATTATGGCTGTCTAGTTTACATTTTAATTCAGTATTGCATTCATGCATTTTTGCATCATAAAATCACAATATTAATTTAATTAATAAGTGCAAATTACTGGTATTTAAAAAATGTCTTTTATTTACCTGAATTAACATGAATAGTTGCACTTTTGATACAATGTTCAGAATCCTCCCGGGGGCAGCACTGAATAGAGCAATTTATTAGGTCTGAAAAAATCCTACACGACACTGGAAAATGTCAAGCTAAGGCTTGAAATGAGAATATTTCCCTAGCAGAGACATGGTGTGTCTGCAGCCATCTGGCACCCTAGAAAACAGAAATTGAATCCATAGAATTTTTTTTTTCCTTTTCTTTGAGAGATGGTATCATAAAACTGCACTTTCAAAGCAGATACTATGAGCTTCTCTCCTGCTGCTTTCCCTGCAAAGATTTTGCTGCATTCCACTTATCACAATAGGTATTGATTTACATCCAACTTAATGTAATAACAAAACAAACAAACATGTAATTCCGGGAAAGAAAAGATCCACATAAAGATAAAAAAAATGTTGGCAAAGAAGCCTAAATTGCCCCACTCATCTTAGTTTAGGTGGTACTGTTCATTTTTTACTGTATATTAAATTCTACAATATTTACCATTTAGCAGCGGGTAAGAAATCTGAGTATATTAAACACAAATGGGTAGATTTTGTTTTACAAAATATTGTAGAAGAAGGCTTTGTCAGCAAGTAAACTGGCCCGTGATTCAAGAAATATCTTCGGTATAATTCCTCTAAAAGCACTGAAACTAAAATGTAAAATTGTGTTTAACACACCAGCAAGATACTTCAAACCATTAAGTCCTTTAAAGCATTATTAAAGTGGTATTAAACCCAAAAGCAAACATTTATTATATTGCATCTTACCATTTGTTAGACCTTTTTCCTTCTATTTTCATCTGGTGATCCATCCAAGAAGTCTGTTGCTTTTCAAAACAACAAGCTTTCCAGCTATCAGTTATAGAGATCATGCAAACCGTTTAACACTAGCAGGGGTGCTTACAATGATCAGCTTTTATTTAACCACTTCAGCTCCAGAAGGTTTTACCCCCTTTCTGACCAGGCTATTTTCTGCAATACGGCACTGGGTTACTTTAACTGGAAATTGTGTGGTCGTGGGAAGTTGTACCCACACAAAATTGATGTCCTTTTGTTCCCACAAATAGAGCTTTCTTTTGGTGGCATTTGATTACCTCTGCAGTTTTTATTTTTTGCTCTATAAACAAAAACACACCCACAATTTTGGAAAAAAAAACAATATTTTTTAGTTTCTGCTATAAAACATATCCAATACAAAAAATGTAAAAAAAAAAAAAATCAAATGTATTCATAAATTTATTCCAATATGTATACTGCTACATATTTTTGGTAACAAAATCCCAATAAGCGTATATTGATTGGTTTGCGCAAAAGTTATAGTGTCTACAAACTATGGGATAGATTTAAGGACTTTTTATTTTTTAAATATTTTTTACTAGTAATGGCGGTGATCAGTGATTTTTAGCGGGACTGTAACATTGCGGTGGATAAATCTGACACTATGACACATTTTGGGGACCAGTGACACCAATACAGTGATCAGTACTAAAAAAATGCACTGTCACTGTTTAAATTACACTGGCTGAGAAGTGGTTAACATCACGGCGGGCAATCTGTTAAATGTGTTCCCTATGGGTGCTTTCTAACTGGGGGGTGGCTTTGACTAAAGGAAAACAGAGATCCGTTCTCCATTTTCCTCTGACAGAATGGCGGTCTGCCTTATTTACATGATGAACGATTGCCAAGTTCTCGGCGTGCACCCCAGAGCTGAAGAAGGAAATCACGTACAGGTATGTGATTTTGTGCTTAAGGGCTGCCCTGCTGCAGTATATGTATGTGGGGTGGCCCTTAAGCGGTTAAAGGTAAAACCTTTATCCCAAAAAGGAAAAATAGTGTAATTAAATCTGCTAGTCTATCCAACACTCTCCACCCCTCAGACTGACAATGCTGCTGTCCAAAGATGCCCCCTGTGCTCATTCATCCAGAGTGGGGGCACTTTAATATAAAAGGTGTGTTACTGTCCAGATCACCAAGTGAAAACAGAGTGGAAAAGGCCAAAGAAAAAAAAATGTGATGCAGCCCCCACATCTAATGATTGGTAAATTGCAATATATTACATCTGCGGTTTTGGGTTTTCAATATCACTTTAAGGCTCCATGCACACTGGACATTAAAAAAATGTTCTAAAAATGTCATTAGCTTTGTAGTGAGTTTTTCAGCTTTTATCAGCGTTTCTTTTTAGTGTTTTTGAGCATTTTTGCGCGTCAGCGTTTTTGAGCATTAGCGTTTATGAGCGTCAGCGTTTTTGAGTGTTTATGGTTGTTTTTAACTACTTCCACACTGCCTACCGTATATTCACAGTGGCAGTGTGGATGCATCCCGCGAATCGCCGTAAATAAGCGGCGATATGCGGGTGGCCGCTAGGGGACATGTGCGCGCTGTACTCCTGAGGAGCGTGCCCGCGCAAAAGAATGGGGAAATGCCGAACGGCGGTTCCCTGCTCTGTTAGTGGGGGCATAGGAGATCTACTGATCCCTGTCACTGGGATCAGTTAGATCTCTTATGCCCATAACAGCCCAGCCTCCCCCCCCACAGTTAGAACACACCCAGGGAACACAGTTAACCCCTAGATCTCCCCCTGCAGGTTAACCCCTTCAATGCCAGGGACATGTATACAGTAATCAGTGGACATTTACATTTCTGATCGCTGTATAAATGTCATTGGTCCCAAAAAAGTGTCAAAATGGTCCGACATGTCCGCCCCAATATCGCAGTACTGCTAAAAATCGCAGATCGCCGCCATTACTAGTAAAAAAAAATAAAAACCCCAGAAATGAATTATCATCCGTAAACACGGCCACTTTTGCGCAAACCAATCAATAAACGGAGATTGTGATTTTTTTTACCAAAAATATGAGGAAGAATATAAATCGGCCAACACTGATGAAAAAAAAAATGCTTTTTTTAAAATTTTTTTGATTTGTATTTTAGCAAAAAGTAAGGAAAACTGTTTTTTTTTTTTGCAAAATTGTCACTCTTCTTTTGTTTATAGCGGTGATCAGAAATGACGCAGAGGCGATCAAATACCACCAAAAGAAAGCTCTATTTGTGGGAAAAAAAGGAATTTAGTTTGGGTACAAAGTCGCACGACTGCGCAATTGTCAGTTAAAGCGACGCAGTGCTGAATCACAAAAAGTGCTCTGGTCCTAACCTGGGAAATCCTTCCTGGGCTGAAGTGGTTAAGCGTTAACATTTTTTGTGGTTAGAAGAATGACCCTTGAATGCGATTTTTGGCCATTCAGACAACAGCCCATAAACTCCACTGCTGATAAATGACAATAAACGTCCATGTGTGCATGGACACATAGGATAACATAGAGGGGAGTTTATTGGCTGTTAAAAAACGCCCAAAAACGACCGTTTAGCAGCTACACTGTGCATGGAGCCTAAATCTTAACCACAGTGCTTTTGTATAAATGTAATGCTAAGGTAATTAAAGGCAAATTCTAGGGTTATTATTAAATAGTGGTATATTTATAAAGTATTACAGTTATAAATCACCCCTTTCAATCACTTATTGTCTGAGTTGCTGCTTGTTTGGTTTGTATAGATCTGTTGATGTTGACATCTGGTGGAATTTGATTATCTGTGTTTGCCACACCATGCAAAATAATCTAAGTAAGCTAAACCCAGCATTACCAAAAATTGTATCAAACCTTTAATTTTCCACAGTTCCTGTATTCCATTTCTGTATTTCAAAACATGATAATTCAAGTATTTTAAATGTATGCCTTTGCTACAGGGGTGATAGCTGTACTTTCTAAGGCATGCTTGTACTTTACCCCGATGGTGATTGTTTTAGGACATTAAAGCCTCGTACACACGGGACGACGATCGTTGCAAATCGTATGTTGCATAACGTAACTTGCATACTGACTGCACTACAAGATCGTACGAGCACAGAAAGAACGTTCAGGTGCATGTAATTAGCATCCGGCCGTTCCTGACATCTGAGCATGCGTGTTTTGCACAATACAACTTGTTGTACCAACTGCTCTGTACACACGATACAACGGTCGTATGAGCGCTTGTTGGTACGACTAAGTTTTCTAGTTTGCTCATACAACTCCCTTGTACGACCGTCGTATGTTCGGCTGTTCTAATTGCGCATACAAACGATCGATATCGCATACAACGGTCGTTAGTACCTGTTGTAGACGATCGTCATCCCGTGTGTACGAGGCATTACTCTTCCTTAGAAGATTTGGGAGCTCTTTTTGTTTTAAGGCAAAACTTTTTTTTTAGTTTTGGATTGAGTATAGATTGAGTAGAGATAGATTAGAAAACCTATTACATTTTGATTGCTGTCAGTGCCCCTGTTAGGGAGATTCACCCTCTCTATTTTTCCTGTTTAACATTATCATTGAAAGTGAAAGTAAAAGAAAATCTCCAAATTTTGGGTTGTCCCCAGAAAAGTAATAAAGGGGAAATCTTCCAATGGGGACACAAGTTCTGGTGACCAGGGGGTCCTCTCACTTCCTGTTTGGCTATGGGACAGAAAAGGAAAATATGAAGGAAAATTTGCGCAATGGGACACAGATAGCGAAAATAAATCTGACAGGGGTTACGACCTTCCCTTACTCTATCCAAAATGAAAAGAAAAATGTAGCCTATAGTTCTACTTTAACCACTTCCTGCCCGGCGTATAGACAAATGACGTCCTGGCGGGGGGTTCATTATCCTGACTGGACGTCTATTGACGTCCTCAGGATAATCCGCGATCGCGCGCCCCTGGGGGCGCGCATCGCGGTGATCGATGGTGCTGTGGGTCAGTCTGACCCACCGCATTACCGACCGAGGTAAAATAGGAAGAGCCGTTTATCGGCTTTTCCTCTGCTCAGGTCTGCAGACCTGAGCAGCGGAGAGCCGATCGGCTGCTCTCCTGATGGGGGGGGGGCTGCGCTGAACATTTATCAGCGCAGCCACCCTCAGGGTCACCCCACTGGACCACCAGGGAGCCCCCCCGGACATCACAAAGAGGCCGTCCAGGACCACCAGGGAAGGGCCACAGAGGCCGCCCAGGGCCACCAAGGAGCCCCCACTAGACCACAAGGTAAGGGCAATATTGTGCACTGTAGGGATGGCACTGTGCCCATGTATGATGCCTGCCAGTGCCATCCCTGACAGTGCTTGTTGCACCAGTGCCCACCTGTGCCACCTATCAGTGCCCACCTGTGCCACCTAAAATTGCCCACCTGTGCCACCTAAAATTGCCCACCTATCAGTGCCCATCAGTGCCCAGTGCCGCATATGAGTGTCCATCAGTGCCGCATATCAGTGCCACGTATCAGTGCCCGTCAGTGTTGCTTGGCAGCAGCCAATCAGGGCTTTCAATGCACTGTGCAGTGGCATAGTGCATTGTGGTCGTGCGGGGGGGGGGGGGCGAACAAACAGTCGAATGACCCGATAATTCAGTTGTTCAGTGAACGGGCGAACAGCCAATGTTCGGCACAAACTCATGCTCGGGCCGAACCATTCGTCCATCCCTAGCTATGACCTTAGAGTGATTACATTTTGCATTCAGTGGCCCATTTATGTACTTATACATGGTGATCATATTGCGCCTTAACCACTTCAGCCCCAAAAGGATTTACCCCTTCCTGGCCAGAGCACTTTTTGCGATTCAGCACTGCGTTGCTTTAACTGACAAGTGCACGGTCGTGCGATGTTGTAACCAAACAAAATTTACATCCTTTTTTTCTCACAAATATAGCTTTCTTTTGGTGTTCATTTTTTGTGCTATAAACAAATTTTATGATTTAAAAAATATAGACAATTTTGAAAAATCAATATTTTTTACTTTTTGCTATAATAAATATTAAAAAAAAATGTAAAAAAAATAATTTCCTCTTCAGTTTAGGCTGATATATATTCTTCTACATATTTTTGGTAAAAAAAAAAAAATTGCAATAGGCGTATATTGATTGGGTTGCGCAAAAGTTATCGCGTCTACAAGCTATGGGAGTAGATTTATGGCATTTTTATTATTTATTTATTTTTTTTACTAGTAATGGTGGCGATCTGTGATTTTTATCGGGACTGCGATATTGCGGCGGACAGATCAGACACTTTTGACACTTTTTTGGGACCAATGACATTTATACAGCGATAAGAGCTAAAAATAGCCACTGATTACATGTCACTGGCAGGGAAGGGGTGAAACTGTAGGGGCGATCAAGGAGTTAAGTGTGTTCCCTCCCTGTTATAACTGTATAGGGACTAGGCTGGCCGGGGCATGACAGATCTAACTGTTCCTGATTACTGAGAACAGTAGATCTGTCATATGTCCCCTGACAGAACGGAGATCTGCTGTGTTTACACTGGCAGATCTCCATTATGCCTCTGTAACAGGCAATCACGGGTCTGCTTGAACCTCTGGCACGCTCACACAGTGTGCAGTGGGTGCAAAAGCACGCCGCCGCCACTGGCGCACTCCCGCGGTGAGAGCCGCTGTACAGCTACAGCGATTCGCGCAGCAGTACCAGCCTGCTGCCATATTATGATGGCAGCCGGTTGGCAAGTGGTTAATCATCTCTTCTCAAATTAATTTCAGCTAATTTTTCCCATAGCTGGAGTTCCTCCATGCCTCTTTTCAGTTTGGTTGCCCTTCTCTGCACTCTCCCTAGTTCCTCAATATCCTTTCTGTGAACTGGTGCCCAGAACAGAACTGCATATTCTAGATGAGTTGTTGGTACAGAGATATAATTACACCTCTTTGGAGTCTATAATTCTTTTAATACATTTAATACTTTTAAAAGAATGTGTACTTGCTTTAGAAACTGTATCTTGGCTTTAGATTTGGTTCTTAAAGCGATAGTAAAGGTTTTTTTATTTTTCTTAAAAAAATTTTTTAATGGTTTTGCACAGAGTGGCCTCGATCCTCCTCTTCTGGGGTCCCTCCGTGATGCTCCTGGCTCCTCCCAGCAACAAGTGTCCCATCGGAGAAGCGCTTTCCCTGGGGACACTTGTGCATGCGCGCACCTGAGTCCGGTTGCTGCATCCATTGACACAAACAACAGGACTCAGCCCCGCCCCCCAGCTCCTGTGTTACTTTACTTGATTGATAGCAGCCAGAGCCAATGGCTCCCCTGCTATCAATCTATCCAATGAGGACCGGAGCCCGCAGCTGGAGCTGCTAGGCTCATCCCCGGTGATGGAACGAATGGGCTCAGGTAAGTAAACGGGGGCTCTGGGGGGCTGCTGCAACAAAAAAGGTTTTTCACCTTAATGCATAGAATGCATTATGGTCACATAGAGCAGCGGCTCGGGTACGGGCACGTAGCAGTGCCCCCAGGGCAAGCGGCTTTCTCTGGGGGCACCACTGGAAAGGGAGGAGCCAGGAACACTGGCAGGGGACCCAAAAAGAAGAGCTGCTCTGTGCAAAACCACTGCACAGAACAGGTAAGTATTACGTTTTTTTTTTTTTTTTAAAAACTATCGCAGCTTTAATATCACTTTAAATCTGTCATATAGCAGAAAACCCAAATCCTTCTCAATTAGGGACTCCCATGTATTAGTTTATGGGATAATTGGAAGTAGCTTTGCAAATATATTTAGGCTGTACATATTAATATATGCTGCAAATAGTGGCAAATATTTCTGTAGCTGATGCATAAAGACACTTCAGTCATATGCTAACTAGGTCATTTTTATAATAATCTTTCTGCCCAGTTCGGCCTGTGACTTTGTTCTCAGGGTCATAAAGCATTCTCTGACTGTACATAATGAAAACAGCTGTAGAGAGTTTTCTTTGACCATTTTATGTAGCATCAAAGCGATCATCAGATCAGCAATCAAACTCCTTCAGGGTTAGTCACTAATACTTCTGTAACCTATACATCAAAAGGAAGATTGAACTACTAAAAAGGATGATGGAAGGAATGATCTAGGGTAAATGAATGCAGGCCTTTGCATGTGCAGCCCTGTTATAGTGCGTGTCATATGAAGTTGCCCTCTCCACACAGGCTATGGCTGCAGGAAACCAAATGAGCCAGAGCCTTCGCTAAAGGAAGAGTGGACTATGAATATATAATTGGCAGTGGCTCCACCTAGAACAGGGCTTCAGCTTATGTAGAGATGATCCCTTTCTAGGACAATAACTAGTAGCTCACACAAAATAGCAGTAGTACTAATACACCCAGCATAGATTTCTAAGTGTAAAGATATGCAGACATACCAGCAGGTGATTAGTGTAACTTTATATATGATAAAGTGATGGCATTACATCCAACCAACACAATAACAAGAAGAATGTACATATGTCTTAGAAGAACCGTGTCTATCTATCTATCTGGATATATAACTAAAGGCCTTTAACACCAATACCTCCAATTAGGCACTGTGGCACAGTTCAGTCGCAGGGACCACTGATGAGCTGACTTTCAGGGTGTAACACAATCCGGCTTGAGAGGACGAATGCTTGTACAGACAAACACACTGATGGCGAAGAAGTCTGCAATGCGCCAACTGCAAGGCAAATCAGGACTATCTCTTGGTCCCTAACCTGACTTTAGGCTATTAATGCTACCGGACCGCTACCTATCTAAATGGCCATTAGAAGCCTAACCTGCCGCTACCCTGAGCTGTTTACCATTGCCTAGGCTAATACTAGCTAGGAACCCCCAGACCAAAAAGGGACACTGTTGCTTTAAATAATGAAGTGGCAGATATACACTTCAACACAAACCAGTTAAATGAGTTATAATCAAATGAGCTTTGCTGTCATACACTTGAGAATAGCCCAAATATATTGCAGTATGCAAATAGAAAGTGAATCAGAGAAGTCTCTAAAACAGGGATATGCAGATACAGTATCTCTGATTCCCACACAGGAGTGACAGAAATATAACAAACAGTGAGCTAACAGTGCAGTAACACTTGCCTATGTTATTGTCCCTTTTTAGCCTGGAAGGAGATATCACACAATCAGTTTGTAGCACCTCTTGCTGGCATAGCATGTGGCTGGTCTCTCTCTCCTTTCACTTCCTGTAAGACATCCACATATATAGCCTTGAGGGGTTTCCTGACCTTTTAGCAGGGGCAGGAAACAACCTCTTAACAGGAAGAATCTGTTTGTAATAAGAAGTCTATGGTAGGCACCAGGCATTAATGTAAATAAACGCACAGTGTACAAAAGAACACTTCCCTACACATGAAAGACTCATAGGTGCATGAATAGAGTGGACATATACGGTGTGCTGGATAAATGGCATCTCTATATTCTGGCTAAGATGTGAAGCAAAGAGCATAGTATTCTGAAGGGGACTCTTACAGTGGTTCTATTTTTTTTATTTTACATATCATCATTTTATTTGTGAGCATTTATTGTATAATAATATTTTGATTTGGCAAATACTGAGTAGCGCAGCACTGTTGTATTATTATAAGTCTTGAAAGTTAAAGCCCTTTCACACACACGGATCGTTTGGGTCCGCCTGTCAGTTTTTCATGTACTTCTATGGAGTGGCGGATGTCAGCGGGGGACATGTCCGCTGACACCTGATCCACTCCGATCTGCCAGAAACAGATGGATGGAAGCCCTATTTTCCATCCGCCTGGCGGATCAGATCGATGAACATGGACAGACGGTCTGTGTTCATCCAATTCTCCATAGAGGAGAATGGAGCTCTGACAGGTTAGTCTCTGCACGGAGTGCAGAGACTGTCCTGTCATCCGCCGGCTCAGCGGGGATCAACGGATGGATCCCCGCTGAGCAGCGCAGCCCGTCAAAATGGGCTCCGCTTGTGTGAAAGAGCCCTTAGTAGCTTTGGGCAGCTATCCTTCACATATTTATTTATATCAGACATTTTTTTCACATTGCTTTTTCATCATTGTTATAGGTGAGTGCGAAAAGATTTTTGTTTTCATTTTTATTCCTTAAATTGATTCCTAAGGATCCTCTATCTTCCCAGTATTCTGTCATTGGTCTCAACATGAACCAAAACAACTTTGTCATGATAAGCTCCTCCTGGTAATTAATCAACTGGTTTCACTACATACTACACCCTGGCACCTGGAAGACAGCTAACCATTTGGTAAAGTGATCTGGATGACAAACTATTCTATCAGTCCTCCTGATCATAGAATCTTCATATTACCAACACTTATCTAGGCCTTCCTGCTTTACTTGAACAACCCCTGCTATATGGGCTGCTCTCCCGGATGGTAGATGTAGCAGTGAAATCTAAGACTGCCACCTCATATTTTTGTTACCCACACATCTTCATCCAACATAACAAATTTGTTTCAGTACCCAAAAACAGGACTGGCCTAATTTTTCAGTGAGCCCATACAACTACTGCTAATACAGTAACCCAGTACATGGTTACACTGCATTAATCAATAAAACTTGCAGACTATCTACAAGTGTCATTTTACATAGGAGCAGCTGTGTACAGAACGCCCCCCAGGAACACAATTTCTTGCTTGTGTGATTGGCTCACTGATTTTCCCAGATGTCTACACTAAGGTACAAGTCAGATTTCAGGCATCCCCTGCAAAAAAAAATGTCATTTTTGGTGAGATACTCCCAATAGGAAATCACATCTAAAGGGATGCAGGCAATTTTCCTCATTAGAGCCCTGCAGGTGCAACAACTGGTTGATAATTAAGAAACCACTACCATTATATTCACTTTGCACATGGAAACATGCAAACACACAATAATAATAAAGTCAACAAAGCACTACTTCAAGAAAGGAAAAAATGAAGATGCTGGAACAGCCCTCATGGTCCAGGGATTTGAAAATCTGCTGTGAAGATCTCAAACATGTGGAGCATGCAAAATAATCTAAAATATATCTGAATTAGAAATATTTACTGAGGAAGAGTTGCTAAAAAATGCTAAAACACAAATAGAAAAACTGTAATTAACTTACTAGAAGCATTTGGAAGCTGTGTATTGACTGATAGTGTATATAAAATTCAGCACATGCTACAAAAGCTCTATTTTTTCAGATCTATTCAGCAAAAAATAGTAGTTGTCCATAAAATGTGCAAAAATATAACATGATTACATTTTTTCCATGCAAAGATTCATATTGTACTTGTGGGATTGATTGCACAAGGTACTGTCCATAATGCTATGTTGTTTTGTTACAGTGTGAAACAGCTGCGAATGCTACAAGTGTTGTAGTGGAAACAGTTAAATTTAAGCTGAAGCAAAAGTCCTTGCATATAGCAAACTGTTTACTTGGCTTGTAACAGAAGCAGATAATAGCAGGCGTCTTTCTTTTAGAGCAATAAGAGGATTGTCCTTTCACAATCTATTAAGCTCTTCAAGGCACCAGTCTAGGTCCCCTTTAGCAAACACCCAGTTGACTCTCTAGCACAAGAGGGGTGGCAGCAGCCCAAAAGTCTCCAAGATCTCTCAGCAGTCTGTACTCACAAAATGTCCAGGGAAAGCTGGTTACCTCTTTCCAACTTCCAGGGATACCAGACTAGATCTTCAGCAGACAGCCCCTCAGTCAGCTATCAGCAGCTTCAGCATCCAGCCCTCAGGTTGCCCATCTGAGGCCTCACGTACAGCAAGCGTATGGCAGCAAGCCCTCCAGGCTGGGCTGATCCTCAGTTACCCAGCATGCCATTAGGGCCCAAGTCCCTGGGATTGTCCAGGGCTGTAAAAATATTCATGCTGCCACCTGCATAGCTCCACACCTATGATCCAGAAAGTTCTCACAGCTTCCTGAAAAGCAGAGGGAGTAAACAGACTAGCAGCAGCTGAAAACACTAAATTAACCTAATTAATCAGCTGCACTGGATGCAGGCAGCAAAATTAAATTTACCTTACACAATAATCACGGCCACACTGATTAAAGTGAGGCAAGCTAAATTTACTTATTACTAAATTATTACTAAATCTATTTATCAAATACACACCCAGCTCCACTGAACACAGCAAGCCAGCAATAAAGCTATCTACTTAATACTAGCACCCAGGGCTTTTTTTCTCAGACAATAGGTGCAGGAACTCTTGTGTCCACCCCTACCCACTTCCTGCCCCATTCCTTGGTTCCACCCCCTACCCAACACCCAGTACTGCCCCTTTTAGATGTAGCCATGCCCCCGTAGGGGTTGCTAGAAGTAGTGGTTCGCCTGTCACTTTGCCCTCAATCACACTGTTTCCTCACATCCGGAGCCAAGAAGAATAAGCCAGTACTTTATTTTTGTTGTTTTTATTAGGGGATTAAACTTGGATGGGGTATAGGGTATTTATGGGATACCCAGGAAATTGAACAGTTCTTGAATGGGACCACTTTATATAAAGCTCTGTATATACACGACTTTCCTCCTCCAGCACAAATCTTGCTTGCCATTACTTCTCCTTTCTCTCTCTCCTGCACAATACTTCTCAGGCCTAGCTAGCACATGGTGAGACCTGCCTCTGACTCTGGTCAGGCCTCTATGAACCGCCCATTACAGGCAAGGGGTCACAGCCCACTCAAGTGTAGAAAAAAGTACAGATGTGCTAGCAAACCTTGACAGACTACTACTCCCAGCTCATTCTCTTTGTGTCCTGCCAGCCCTCCTGGTCACAACAACCCATTACACTGTCCAGTGACACCACAGTCCCAACTGGC
The DNA here is from genome assembly GCA_018402905.1 of Glandirana rugosa. NCBI lineage: Eukaryota > Metazoa > Chordata > Amphibia > Anura > Ranidae > Glandirana > Glandirana rugosa. Next base: position 383,929 of record BLSH010465173.1, read on the forward strand.
TCTTGCACCCTTCTCCCACCCCAATCTGCTCCGGTGTGCCTCTTCCAGCTTCCCAGAGTGTGTATCACTCACCAACACCTGACGACCACTTGTAGTTCCTCTCCTGGAGATCTCTCTGGCAGTACTCTCTCCTGCTGTCCTCCTCTTGCTCTCTCCCTTCTGCCTCTGTCTCCACTATCCTCCTGGATGCACCCGAGCCCCAAGCCGAAGTCACCCCCCCAGACTGGGGGCTCCCTCAAGGCCCCGACAGCCTCCGTACTACTCCATCTCTATCTCTTCCACCTGAACTCTCTTCCCAGACTGGGCTGACCCCAGGTATTTAAGGGGGCCAGAATGGGGATTGGACAGGGCTCCCTCAATAACCCAGGCAGCTCCACCTCTCTTCCCCACCCTTTTTTTCTAGAACCCTCTAGAAGCAAAGGGGAGGTAACCAAGAAGTGTCACCACCTGCGAGTCACCAGTCACACCCTGAGCCACTCCCTTGCCCAGAATCAAAACAATCAGTCAGGCCTGACAAAATTTGCCTCAACTAACACAAAAATCTCTCTGAGCTCCTACCTAAAGATAGAGGGCGCTACATAGAGAATACAGAACCAAGTAATAATTGTGGTACTAAGTAATTTGTATGGAACTTGTTAATGATAACAAGAAAAGCAGTAAAATTGTTCCCATGCAGCCAGGAACAATAGATCCCCCAGCAACAATGGGCCACTCCCAATAAAATGCCCCTTCCCCCAGCAACAAAAGATCCCCAGCAGCCATAACAAATCTCCCTGCAGCCAGCACCAATAGACGTTCCAGCAGCAATAGACCCCTTAGCAACAATGGATAACCAGCAACAAAATACCCCCTCCCTCATAGATCCCTCCCAGCAACAACTGTTCCCCATAGATCCCTCCCAGCAACATCTGACCCCCCCAGCAACATAAGACCTACCCCCAGCAACAGTATATCCCCCACTAGCAACAATAGAGCTCCTTAGCAATAATAGACACCCCCCTGAACTGCAAAATAGATCCCCTACAGTAACAATAAATCCCCCCAACAACTAGCATTAATAGACCCTGAACCCCTTGCCATTACATACATTCAGTGCTGGAGGTGCCGGAACTGCGTTCCCCCGCATTCCTGCTGAAAAAAAAGCCCTGCAAGCAGCTAGGAGGGTACAACACAAGTGTTACCTTGTGCACAATCAACAAAACATGTAATCTGACCATAGGTTTCCCAAAGTTTTCCACAAAAATATGTATAAATGCTCTATGTGACTATTATTATGTTAGGGTTATAAATTCTCCTCTATTTATTGATGGAGGGAGGACATTGGAGGATTGGAGATTTCAACAAAGCCCTGGTTCACACCGGTGTGAATTTGAAATCACGTTACTTCAGTGCGATTTCAAAGCCGCACATCAGTGTGATTTGCACTGTCGATTACATTGCAGCTTGCGACTATATTTAACAGAAGTGTATGCAAATCCCAATGAAATTGGTAAAAAGCGAATCAGGAACCTTTTTCATAACCGCTGCAATATGAGTCCCGACGATATGAATGGTTTCATTTCTTGCAAAGGGATATATCTTGTCATGTGATTTGGAACTGTCAAATCACATGAAAAGTCGAATTGATGTGAACGGGGGCTAAATCACCAGCCAACAGCACAAGAGGCACGTCACTTGACTGTGAGTAATGTCCCTTGTGCTGATTTTTTAACTATTTTATTATATTTGACTAAGCTTAAGCTTTAAGAACAGTTAATAACAGTTTACTGAAAGAGTAGGTGCTTAATTTTACTTGTGAAAGAATCATGTGATGAGACTTTGATTTGAATATGGAGGAACGTTAACATTGCTCTCTATGGTGATACAGAGATTCTATAGACTGATGACACGAATAATACAGAAATCCTAAATTACATTTTTTTTTTCCGGGTGGTGGGGGGAATTGATTTATAAGTAATTTTATGGAGTTAGCATGGATTTTGGGAACATCCTTAGGCTAGGTTCACATTTATGCGGCTCTTCGAGCTGTGATTCAATTAAATCGGCTGCACTGCCTCCTGAAACGCAGGGTAAAGGTCCTGACACCATTTCTGTAATCACAGCCTGCATGGGAACCACAAGTGGAGCATGCCATTAGGATTATTGGCCTCTGCATGCATCTCCTGTGGCAGAACCACCTTCACAGATGAGAACTAAAGCCTCGTACACATGGGACGATGATCGCACGTACGACCGTGTTGAATCGTATGTTGGCTGTTGTATGCAGCATACTGACTGCACTACACAATCGTATGTCCGGGGAAAGAACGTTCAGGTGCATGTAATTAGCATCCAGCCATTCCTGACTTCGGAGCATGCGTGTTTTGCACAATACAACTTGTTGTACCAACTGCTCTGTACACACCATACAACGGTCGTATGAGAGCTTGTTGGTACGACCAAGTTTTCTAGTCTGCTCATACAACTCCGTTGTACAACCGTCGTATGTCCGACTGTTCAAATCGCGCATACGAACGATCGATATCGCATACAACGGTCGTGAGTACGACCTGTTGAATGCGATCGTCGTCCTGTGTGTACGGGGCATTAGTCATAGTGACAGTGTATAGAGCCTTGAAAAGTATTCCTACCCCTTGAAATATTATAACCAAAAACATAAATTTATTTTATTGGGATTTTATGTGATAGACCAACATAAAGTGGCACATAATTGTGAAGTGGAAGGAAAATGATAAATGGTTTTCAACATTTTTTACAAATAAATATCTGAAGTGTGCATTTGTATTCAGCCCCTTTACTCCGATACCCCTAACTAAAATCTAATGGACCAATTGCCTTCAGAAGTCACCTAATTAGTAAATAGAGTCCACCTGTATAAATACAGCTATTCCGTGAAGCCCTCAGAGATTTGTTAGAGAACCTTAGTGAACAAAGAGCTTCATGAAGGCCAAGGAACACACCAGACAGGTCAGGGATAAAGTTGTGGAGAAGTTTAAAGCAGGGTTAGGTTATTAAAAAAAATATACCAAGCCTTGAATATCTCACAAAGCACTGTTTCTGGGTGGGGGGGATGATATAAATGTTATTTGGGAACAGTGTTGCATGCCCGCGTAATTGTCAGTTAAAATAAAGCAGTACTGTATCGCAAAAAATGGCCTGATCATGAAGGGGGGCAAACCTTCCGGAGCTGAAGTGGTCAAAGTACCAACAACCTCAGTCCAATACATCTTCCCTTCCTGGCGGTAATCCCGAGTGTGGCTCGGGGTGGAATTTCAGTACCATTAGCGGTAACTCCAAGCCACACTCGGGATTGCATCGCTGGATCCAAGGCAGCATTACTCACCTTGTCCCCTGGATCTAGCGATGTCCCCTGCCATGTCTGCGGGCTGTGTCCTCTGCCCGATGCCTCTGTGTGCCGGGCTCCGTTCCCTGCGAGTGTCGCATCGCACGGTGGCGGTGACCGGCAGCAAATTCAAAAGGTGAAACACATAGTACACATACAGTACACTGTAATCTGTAAGATTACATTACTGTATGAAATCATTTCACATCCCCTTTGTCCCTAGTGGTTTGCCCAGAGCCCTGCATGCACTTTTATATTATATACCGTATATACTCGGGTATAAGCCGAGTTTTTCAGCACATTTTTTGTGCTGAAAATTACCCCCCCTTGGCTTATACCCGATTCAGTGTCTGTGGGTGATCAGTAGTTTCACATTAAACAGAGCCGTGCTGCTTCTAAGAGCCGTTCTGTGCTTTGTAAGTGTGACTAAACACATTGGAATGTAGAGAATGCTGAGAGAGGTGTCAGATTTTCAGCTTGATGTCGGCAGGTAGGCGGGACAAGCTGATTTTAGCTGTTCAGTCCCGCCCACCTCCTGATCTCAGTGAAGAGCTGCAGCTCTCTCTCAGCATTCTCTACATTCCAATGTGTTTAATCACACTTACAAGCACAGAACGGCTCTTAGAAGCAGCACAGCTCTGTTTAATGTGAAACTAACTTACTCCATGTGTTCTGGCTAATATCCCTGTGTCCTGGCTAAAATCCCTGTGTCCTGGCTAAAATCCCTGTGCCCTGGCTAATATCCCTGTGCCCTGGCTAATATCCCTGGGTCCTGGCTAAAATCCCTGTGTCCTGGCTAATATCCCTGTGTCCTGGCTAATATCCCTGTGTCCTGGCTAAAATCCCTGTGTTCTGGCTCCCTGTCCCTGTGTTCTGGCTGTTGCATTTCCCACCCTAGGCTTATACACGGGTCAATACGTTTTCCCATATTTTCGGCAAAAGTAGGGGGTCGGCTTATACACGGGTCGACTTATACAGGAGTATAAACGGTATGTCATTCTTTCTGCCTGGAAACTTGAGAATGTCCATGGCAACCAAAAAGTGTCCCTTTACGTCAAAAGTGGTTTTTGATCAGCTAGAAAACAGCGATAGTAAATAAGAATCATTTGCAGAATTGAGTGATACTGATTTTTGGGGAAATTTATCATCAGACACTGAAAGTGACGACAGCGACAATTCTGCAACTGAGCAAATTTCAGTGTTTTTGGTTTGATTACATTATTGAATACATTTTATTACTATTACGTTATTATTTTTGATAATTATTTTTAGTTATTTATTATATTATAATTTATGATTTCATGTTTCAAACTTTTTCATACCCGGGATGTCTACTTGACTCTTGTTTGGACAGATTTAAGTGAGTTATACCTAAGAATTTCAGGCCTACAATATAAAACGATAAATTTCCTTGCAAAATAATGTACCGCTTTCAGCACCAAAAATCTGAAATAATTATACCGCCAGGGAGGTTAACTTAGCACATCAGCAAAGGAGACGAATAAGGGATCCAGACGGGTGACCACATCTACCACGGCTGACAGCATCTCTTGCACTAATAATATGGAAGAATTTGGGGGTTCTATATACCCTGTGTTAAATAAATACCTGGGTCAACCTGTGGGAAGGAGAGAGAAACCTGTTGCAGGGACTGTAAAACATTGTCCTAAAACTCGACAGAGATGGTACCTATGTTTTTCCCCCAAACTATTGCACAGAGCAGGTAAATATAACACATTTTTTTTAAAATTACAACCTTTAAAATCACTTCAAGTAATCACTGTAGCTTGTAGTACGAACAACTGACCGTTAAGCCTCGTACACACGGGACGACGATCGTACGTACGATCATCTCAAATCGTATGTTGGCTGTTGTATCTAGCATACTGACTGCACTACACGATCGTACGACCAAAGAAAGACCATTCAGGTGCATGTAATTAGCGTCCGGCCTTCCTGACTTCTGAGCATGCGTGTTTTGCACAATACAACTTGTTGTACCAACTTCTCTGTACACACGATACAACGGTCGTATGACCGCTTGTTGGTACGACCAAGTTTTCTAGTTTGCTCATACAACTCCCGTTGTACGACCGTCGTATGTCAGCTGTTCTAATCGCGCATACGAATGATCGATTTTGCATACAACGGTCATTCGTACGACCTGTTGTATACAATCGTCGTCCCGTGTGTACGAGGCTTAAGTATGCGCGATTACAACAGCCATTGTATAACAACTGTTGTACAACAGAAGTTGGATGAGCAGACTAGAAAACTTTGGTTGTACAACAAGCAGTTGTATGACTGTTGTACCGTGTGTACAGAGAAGTTGTTCCAACAAAGTTGCACGTGCAAAACAGGCATGCTCAGAAGCCAGGAACGCCCAGAAGTGTCTGATCTCGGAAACCTACTTTCCTAATTCACAAATGATATGCACCTGAACTTCCTTGTTATACGCTCGTAACATGTCACTACATTAGGCATAGGCTTGCGCACAAAGGGTGGCAGGTGTGCCTGGGCACACCCTAATCACCCTGTACTGTGCAGATTCCCCCTGCTGCCTGGCAGCAGAGAAAGGGACTGGGGAATCTCTATCCTTAGTCTCTTTCTCTGTCTCGAAAGTGAGACATCAGGGGTCTGTTTAGACCTCTGATATTTCACCACAGCCCCCCAGCAGGGCTCCTAAAAAAATGAAAAAAAAAAATATATAAAATTTAAAAAAAAATAAAAAAACAATATTGTAGAAATAAAAATAAACCACTGACACCTACCTCTTGTGGTGCACACCCTAATGCAATAGGCTGTGCACGCCTATGACATTAGGCTTGGTTGTACGATCGCTTAGTGCATGTCAGTACGCGAGACACAGCAGCCAACATCCAACTTGGTCCAAAGTTGAACGTTTGATTGTACAACCGTTGCACCCATGTGTACGAGGCTTAAAGCCTCCAAAATCGTATGTCGGCTGTTGTGTGTCGCATACTGACGTGCACTAAGCGATCATACGACCAAGCCTAAGGCAGGGACGTGTTACAAGCGTATAAAGAGGAAGTTCGGATGAATGTGATTTGTGAATTAGGAACGTAGGTTTACACGAACGGACACTTATGAGCGTTCCTGACTTCTGAGCATGCGTGTTTTGCACATACAACTTGTTGGACTAACTTCTCTGTACACACGGTATAACAGTCGTACGACCTTTTGTTGTACAACTAAAGTTTTCTAGTCTGCTCATCCAACTCCTGTTGTACGACTGTCGCACGTCGGCTGTTCTAATCGCGTGCACTAACGGTCGGATGATCGTACAACAAACGGTGGTATGACCGTTTTCATACGACTGTCGCACCGTGCATACAAGTCTTTAGGCTTCACTAATGTTATATGCTGACTGCATTTGTTCATCTGCTCCCAATTACTTTGATTACTTACTAATTTCCTATGATGGTCACAGAGGCCCTGTGCTGGGTGGAAGTGCTGCCAAGTTTGGGATTGCTTTACCAAAAGCAAATAGACTGCTCACTTTGCAAGTGCATTTGCACTCATTTTCTCCTGAGCTTAGTGAATATAGTGCATCTCCACTTTGTAATGAATACCCAATCATGTGAAAATGAATTCAACTGCACTTGCAAAGTGCACAATCTATTTGTCATTAAGACCCCTTTCACACTGTGGCTGCCCGAGTGTTAGCGGTAAAGTGCCGCTAGTTTTAGCGGCGATTTATCATTGTTTTAGCGCCGCTTTTCCTAGGGTTGCCACCTCATCCCTTTAATACCAAACACATACTAATTACACAGGTTCTGTGGCTGATTAAGGTGGTAATTAAACTAATTTGGTGCCTTATCTGCATTAAATTAGCCTCAGAACCTGTGTAATTCATATGCGTTCGGGTTTAAAGGGATGAGGTGGCAACCCTAGCTTTTCCGCCGCTAACGGGGTGCTTTCAACCCCCAAGAAAAGGTTAAAAAGAGGTTAAAAGTTCCCGTGTTGCAGCGCTTTGGAAGCTGCCCATTCATCCCAGTGGGCAGGGGCGGTTTAGGAGCGCTCCCAAACTGCCCCAAAGATGCTGCTTGCAGGATTTTTTTTTCCTGTCCCGCAAGCGCACCGCCTCAGTGCGAAAACATTTGGGCTTTCACAATGGGGTGGCAGGAGAGGCAGTTTTCAGGCACTTTGCAGGCGCTATTTTTAGTGCTAAAACACCTGAAAACTGCCTCAGTGTGAAAGAGATCTAATAAATTAGCCCCATTATTATCAAACCCAATCTCCCAATTAGCTTATGTTCTGGTGCATTTATTTACCTACAAGTTTAGCGCAATATCCTTTTTGGGAAGGGCCATTTGTCATAACCCTCCATCCAAAAGAGGTGTTTTGTTTTTTTAACCATATACTGTATTGCTCTGGTAACATTATTCATGGTCCTGGAGTGTGGAAATGCTGTGGCTTTAATTATAAAGCAATAGCCTGGGTTCACACTATAGCGATCTCAGAGATCGCATGTGATTCTCACCCGCACCACAGGTACCGATCACATGCAATCTCTGAGCAATGCGAGTTCAGCCATACAGTTGTATGGCTGAACTTGCATTAGATTCGCTCCAAAAAAGGTGCAGGAGTCTTTTTTTTCCCACACTGGAATCAGATCACCTGGGTGTTCTCACCCATGCGATCCAATTCCTGTGCGAGTTCACAGTTCCCATTGCAATCTGTAAAATAATTTGGGTGTGTTAACTTTTTAATGACACCCGCAGCGGTTCGCAGAAGGCAGTGTGAACTGCCTGCGGGAGCGATGCGATGCAGGAACTGGCTCTGTAATCGCACTGGTTCCCGCATCGCACATATCTGAACCATGGCTTACTCTCTGTTTTCTTGTGTTTCTGTTGGTTTGCCCTGAATGTTCTAATTTATTTAAACGTTTCAAAAATACAATGATTCAATTATTGGCCTAGAGCAGTGGTTCTCAACTCCGGTCCTCGGGACCCACCAACAGGCCAGATTTTAAGTATTACCTTGGGGAGATGCAGACTAGAATACTGCAATCACTGAGCAGCAAATGATATCACCTGTGATTTATTTCAGTTATCCTGCAAACCTGGCCTGTTGGGGGGTCCCGAGGACCGGAGTTGAGAACCACTGGCCTAGAGAGAAACCATGTCTATATACCTTTTCTAGAGCCATTAGACTACAGAATAGGTGTGCACAGCCTATTGCATTAGGGTGTGCACTCCAAAGCTCAAACACATGTGTGTGTGTGCGCGCATGTTCATATATACTGATAGTGTCAGTAGAGCAATGGACAGTGTGAGTAGGGCAGAGTTTGGTGTCAGTAGGGCAGTGGATGGCGTCAGTAGTTTTTTTTTTTTTTTATTCTTATTGTTATTATTTGCTTTTACATTTTTTTTTAAGAGCCCCGTTAGGGGGCTTAGGTGAATTATCAGGGGAATCTGCACCAAATGGCTGATTACGGTGTGCCCAGGCACACCCTGTGCGCATGCCTATGGACTACAGGCTATATTGATGAGGAAGGTTCTGTGGTCTATGATAATGGCTGACTATACTCCAAAAAATAATAGACGATCTGGGTAGGAACTAGGGCTTTTTTTCTCAGGAAATAGGTGAAGGTACTCCCCCCTTTCGAGTCACCTATTATCTCTACCCCTACCCACCTCTGAGCACTGTCCCTTGGTTCCACCCCCTACCTACTACCCAATACTGCCCCTTTTAGAGAATAGAGAGCCAAGTATAATTTTGTGGAGTTAACTAATTTGTATGGAATTTGTTAATGATAACAAGAAAGACAGTAAAATGGATCTCCTGCAGCCAGCAACAATAGAACCCTCTGCAACAATATACCCCCAAGCAACAGTAGATCCACCCAGCAACAATAGATCTCCCAGCAGCCAGCATCAAAAGACCCTCCAGCATACCCCAGCACCCTTTACCATTACATACAGTACTACATTCCCCCACGGTCCAGCTGAAAAAGTGCTGTATCACCCATTGGATTGCTTTAATATACACATTTCTCCAATGAAGGTATATTTTAGCATTAGTTGCTATCTCTGACTCTTATGCAAAAATATAACAAAAGTGTGACTCTATTTCTGTCTCTTTCATCTGGATTCCCCAATAATTTATCAGTTCTACTCCATAAAGAATCTATCAGGGGAACATAACATGTCATATGGCTTTGTTTTGGCTGCAGCCTTTAGGCAGAAGTGGAAATACCACTGGATCTCCCATGAGATGTAGTAAATCAGCATGTGATTCACCTTTCCAGCATCCATGCAAAACTGAAATCTCGGCTGACTTTTCTGCTTTGTGGAATATGCGTACATATTACAGTCTTTTTTGCTGTGATCACCATGTAGATATTTGTTTTAACATTACTATAAATATTCTCTTTAAATAATTAGTGTTGCACTCAGTTGAACATGCTATTACCTGTACATTGTTAATACAAGTGGAAATATATAAGCCTTTTGTGTATTTCTTGACACTAAAGTGAAAAATCCTTGGCATCATAAATGGGATGAAGACAATTGGCAGCAAAATATAAAGCTCTAGGGTATGAGTCTGTACCAGAAATGCAATTCTGCATAAAATATAGTGGGCTATGAGGGTCATTTAAATATCATTACATATCAGTTAATTGTGGAAAACCAAATTCACTGTAGTCACTTATTTGACACAGTGTGGCATTTGCAAACAATCTCAAGGTGCCTTTTATTGTGGGGTAAAAACAGCTGAACATTTCCAAATATGCAAACATCTTAACAATCCCTGTTGCTGGCACTGTTTTTTGTGCGCTGCCTCTAGTAATTTAACTTCTGCTAGTGTATACTTTTAAGTAAAATAACTAAACACATTTTCCTTTTCTCTACAACTGTCCTGTTAACTGGATATTAGCTTAGACAATCCTAGACAGTTTGAACTTGGGACAGGTATTGCAGTTGTCCTCCACAAAGGTGAGGGTTCCAGTGTTCTACTAATCAGTTGTTCCTAAACTTCAGATACTGTTCTAGATTGCTAAGTTTGAACACTCTACAGTAGATTGGTGTGTACCACAGTCCACAGAACATAACAGCAAATACGGTGTAGCATCCAGTAATCACCACCAAGTGAAAATCCACCACCAGATACACAGAGCGCTTACCAGAGGGCGGGGAAATTCACGCATAGAGCGAGTATTAATTGGTATCCAATCGAATGGTCCACCAAAACCTCTTACACTACTCCATCTTCACCATTATCATTCCCACATTACATAACAGCCTTTCTCAACCTTTTCAACTCTGAGGAACCCTTGAAATATTTCTCCGGTCTCGGGGAACCCCTGCTAAAAATTAAAAATCTACAACTCATGATACATTAGTGTGATGGTCATTGGGAAGAATGCTCCTTACACTTGTGGTCATTGGGAAGAATTACCCCCTTACAGATAGCTAACAAGATCAATGATGTCAGTGGGAATTTATCTGAGAGGTAGAAATTGACCATTGCTCAAGGAACCCCTAGCAACCTCTGGAGGAACCCTAGAGTTCCACGGAACCCTGGTTGAGAAACCCTGCTCTATAATGTGCAGCTACTGATGTCATGACTATTTTCTACTGAAGTTAGGAGACTGATCAGTAGGGGGTAGAGCCGATTTAGCTTTGTCCTGCCTATCTGCAGTAATAACTTTTCATCTAAAAAAAAAAAAGTAGCTATAATTAGTGCTATATCGCTATAGAGATCTAGAAGTAGAGTGGGCGGTCAGCCAACCACACCAATTCAGCCTCTGTACAGAAAAAAGTGAAGTTAGTGCAAATTGTTATGAGATACTCTACATGAAGTTGATGTCAGAATAAGAGCAACCACAAATCTATAATAGAATTGCAGTTTTTCCATTTTATTTAACTTACAGTCATATGTTAATAGTACAGATGAACAGACATTTTACACAAGCTATGATATTACTTCAAATGGGAGAAGAGCTCTCACTGAAAATGGGTCTGTATCTTGGAGTTACATAGAAATGGTAATTCTTTGATATCCTATAGCTTAGGACTGTGTTTCTCAACATTTTACGGTGAAGTACCCCTGCAGATCTAAACAAAATTCCTAAGTACCCCGTCTCAAGAAAGTAATTTCTATTGTTTGGGTGTCATGGTTTCTGTGTGTATGTGTAATGTCAGTATGTGTTTGTAATGATTTCTGTGTGTGTTTGTGATGGTTTTTGTTGGTGTGCAAAATCAACATCAAATGCCGCCTACTTAGTGTCCATCAATGCAGCCTGATCAGTGTCCATCAATGCAGCCTCACCAGTGCCCATCAAGTCAGCCTCACCAGTGCCCATCAGTGCAGCCTGTTCAATGCCCATCAGTGCAGCCTACCTGTGTCCAGAGAATGCATGAAGGTGAAGAACTTCAGCCTTTACAATCACTTTAACCCCTTTGTGCTGCATATTACAAATAGCATTGTAGATTAATTAACCCATTGGTCACCGATGTATTAGTGACCAGTGGGAATTAATTAACCCCTTTGTGCTGCATTAGTGGCATCAGTGTTTATTAACCCCATAATGCTGCATCATAAAGATGTTAATTAGCACTGCCACTGGTGCCACTAATGCAGCACAAAGGGGTTAATTAATTCCCACTGGTCACTAATGCATCAGTGACCAACAGCCATACATTTGCCCCCCATGCTGCATATTGCAAATAGCACTGCAGATTATGGGCGAAAGAGGGAAAGGCAATACAATCGACCTTTACATGTCAATATTAAATTAGACCATAATAACATGGGGGGTGGGGGTGGCAACAGGTCAGTCCCAATTCTAATAGTTGGTATTCCTTGCTTTCTCCCCCTTCTGGGTCTCACTTCTCTCTTTTCCCTCCCCCCCTTTTTCCCCTCCCCCTTTTCCCTCCCCTCCCCCTCCCCACCCATCATTTCCTGGGCTCTCCCTCCTTTCCTCTCCCCCTTCCCTTTTTCCTCCTCTCCTTTTCCTTTTTTACTCCTTCCCCCCTTTCTTCTATCCATAGTTAAGACCATGTGACTCAACTCAACAATATATTCTATCCTTAGTGTATCTGCAATATTGGACCCCCATACACACCCCTTCTCTGCCGATTGGGAACATTTGTGTGCAGGTCGAACCTTTGGTGGAATTGGGAATATAGGTAAGCCATTCGCCCTAGGTTGTACCCTCCCCACTATGTATCAATGAGATAGATATATATGTATACACATGTAAATGGTGTTGTCATCGTTACTGTTTTTGCTGTTTCTACCACCACAGATATCTCTCCTGAGGAAGCGGACCAAGTTCCCCGAAACATGTAGAGATCCAACGATGTTTGTGGCCCACACCATACTGTATCCCCCCCACCATCAGGGAATTATATACTATTGGTGATCATTGTTTTTAAAAATTGTTGTCTGTATTGTCTCCACAAATATCTTTTATGGATTTTTCATCCGTTTTTGCATTGGTAGTGAATGTAAAAAAAAACTGATGAAAAACTGATGACCACTGATGAAAAACGGATGAAAAAAACGGATGAAAAACAGATGACCACTGATGAAAAACGGATGAAAAACGGATGAACTGATAAACTGATGAACTGATAAACGGTCCGTGTGTGTGAAAGGACCCTAACAAGCCAGGAAAGTACAAATACCCCCCCCCCCCAAATGACCCCCTTTTGGAAAGTAGACATTCCAAGGTATTTAGTAAAAGGCATGGTGATTTTTTTGAAGTTGTAATTTTTTCCCACAATTCTTTGCAATATGAAGATTTTTTTTTCTTTTCTTTTTTTCACAAAATTGTCATATGTTAACAGGGTTTTTCTCACACCCAGCATATGCATACCACAAATTACACCCCAAAACACATTTTGCTACTCCTCCTGAGTATGGCAATATCACATGTCTGAGACTTTTACACAGCCTGGCCACATACAGAAGCCCAACATGCAGGGAGCACCATCAGGCGATCTAGGAGAATAAATTACACATATCATTTCCTGACTACCCCTTGCAATTTTGAAGGTCCTGGAGCACCAGGACAATGGAAACACCAAAAAGTGACCCCATTTTGGAAAGTAAACACCCCAATGTATATTCTAAGAGGCATAATGAGTCTTTTGAACATGTCATTTTTTCCACAAGTTTTTGGAAATTGTGGAAAGAAAATGAAAACGCTTTTTTTTTTTTTACACAAAGTTATCCATTTATACAATATTTCTAACACACAGCATGTACATAGCAAAAATGACACCACACAAAATATTCTGCTAATCCTCCCGAGTATGGCGATACCACATGTGTGACACTTTTACACAGCCTGGCCAGATACAGAGGCCCAACATGCAGGGAGTATGTCAGGTGTTCTAGGGGCATACATTTCAAATCTAATTTGACTACCTTTTACACTATTGTGAGGCACTGTGGTGGCATGGATAGGCAGTGTAGTGGCACGGATGCACAGTGTAGTGGCACGGATGGGCACTGTAGTGGCACAGATGGGCAGTGTAGTAGCATAGATGGGCAGTGTAGTAGCACAGATGGGCACTGTAGTGGCACGGATGTGTCACAGATGAGAACTGATGTGGTATGGATGAGCATGAATGAGGCACAAATGAGGCACAAATGAGCCATGGATAGAGATAGATGAGCACGGATGGGGATGACTGAGCACGGATGGGGATGACTGAGCACGGATGGGGATGGATGAGCACAGATGGGGATGGATGAGCACAAATGAGGATGGATGAGCATGGATGGGGATGACTGAGCACGAATGGGGATGGATGAGCACGGATGGGGATGGATGAGTATGGATAGGGATGGATGAGCACAGATGGGATGACTGAGCACGAATGAGGATGGATGAGCATGGATGGGGATGGATGAGCTCGGATGGGATCACTGAACACGAATGAGGATGGATGAGCACGGATGAGGATGGATGAGCACGGATGGGGATGACTGAGCATGGCTCTGTGGGTGAGCACGGCTGGGTGAGGATGGCTGAGCATGGATGGATGGGTGGCTGAGCATGGATGGATGAGCATGGATGGGGTGAGGATGGCTGGGTGGGTGAGCATGGATGGATGGATGGGTGGCTGAGCATGGATGGGGTGAGGATGGCTGGGTGGGTGAGCATGGATTGGGTGAGGATGGGTGGGTGGTGGATGGATGGGGTGAGGATGACTGGATGGGGTGAGGATTGCCGTGGTGAGGATGGCTGGGTGGGTGGCGGGTGTGGATGGATGGTGGGGGGTGCAGCCAGTCCCCCACTGTTACTTAGCAGCACAACCTCTCTCCCCCTCTCTCCTCTCACACTGCACTGATCGGTGCGGAGAGGAGAGAGAAAAGCCGGCGGCAGCGCCGGCTTGTTTACATGTGATCGCGCCTTCATTTGACGGAGCGATCACGTGGTGAAAGGCCACTCACAGCAGCCATTCACCGCGATCCGTGATGCGCCGGACCCGGTGGTCACGGATGTTCCCGTGTGTGCGCCCTAGGAGTCAATGTACGTCCTACCAGAGTTAAGCAACCGCCCTGCAGACGTATTTTGTCTATGAACAGGCCCGTCCTGATGATGAATACATGCAGTTGAGTTCCAAAGGCATTCAATGTATGAAGGAGGAGCTATATAATTTATTTCTGAGTATGTGTTATTTTCTACATTCATAATCTGAGCAAGGACATCCCATTTTCCCTCCCATCGTGTTATATAGGAAGGCCTATTACCAAAAGTTTCCCTCCTCCTCCGAAAGAGGCCATAGAGTGAGGAGATTGTGTGCGCAAGTGGTTCATGTATGAGAATAATGTTTGTAGAGGACTAAGTTAAATGGGGTGGATAAGTGTGGTTTGAGAGCATGGGTGAAACTCCTTAGTTCTCTAGATGTGAACCAGTTAGTGGAGTTGCCAGTTGAGTATGAGATTGTTGAAGAGTATGGAATGATCATATATGAATCCAAGGCATGTCAACATTTATACCAGGAGTCAATGGAGAAGTCTACTATGGAGGACTTCCCTATCCCTGGGCCAAAGGCTTAGTTATCGAATAACAGATTTAAGCCCCGTACACACGGTTCGACGATCGCATACAACAGGTCATACTCACGACCGCTGTATGCAAAATCGATCGTTCGTATGCGCGATTTGAACAGTCGAACATACGACGGTCGTACAAGGGAGTTGTATGAGCAGACTAGAAAACTTGGTCGTAACAACAAGCTCTCATACGACTGTTGTATGGTGTGTACAGAGCAGTTGGTACAACAAAGTTGTATTGTGCAAAACACGCATGCCCAAAGTCAGGAATGGCTGGATGCTAATTTCAATCACTTGAAAGTTCTTTCCCCGGCCGTACGATCGTGTAGTGCAGTCAGTATGCTGCATACAACAGCCAACATACGATTCGACGCAATCGTACGTGCGATCGTCGAACCGTGTGTACGGGGCTTAAGAGACACTGTTTGTGAGAGAGCATTTAGGATATTACAGAATTGCCCAAGATTGACAGGCGAAGCTAAGTAGGTAAGGCCATGATGATGGATATTCCATGAGAGATGAAGAGGAGTGGGTTCAGGTCATACTCTAATGGTGTTTGATTTATTTTACTGCCACTCAGACAAACTTAAGCTATTAGGCTGATGACCTTTGTGGTAGAGTTTAGTGTCCAGAAGACCAACTTCTCCCTCTGACTTGAGAGGATTGTGTATTGCAGTCAGGTCTCCTTGTTTTCCCAGATAAAGTGGACTGTAAGAGATATGAAATGGGAGAAGGCCCTGGAATGGGCTGATAGGAACCGTATTGAATATATAAAGGAGACTAGAAGGTAGAATGTTTAGTTTTAAATAAACATCAGGTGAAAATAAACAATTATAGTGCATCACACAAAATCTTTTCACAGCAGCGCATATATTGAATCACAAACAAACATCGGTGTAGAACTACCATCCGTGTAAAAATAAATGTGAAAATATGTCCTTTCTTCAGCTGACCAAGACCAATCTCATTCCAAAATATTGCTAAATGAAGGATAGTAACTTATAAATAAAATTATAGATAGAGTGCAATTTCCATGCAATTGACCAGTCCATCACCTTTGCCCTCAGCTTCTTTAGCAAGGCTATGGTCGTTTTGGAGGTGTGTTATCATGTTGGAATACTGTCCTGCGGCCCAGTCTCCAAAGGGAGGGGATCATGCTCTGCTTCAGTATGTCACAGTACATGTTGGCATTCATGGTTCCCTCAATTAACTGTAGCTCCCCAGTGCTGCCAGAACTCATGCAGCCCCAGACCATGACACTCTCACCACCATGCTTGACTGTAGGCAAGACACACTTGTCTTTGTACTCCTCACCTGGTTGCCGCCACACACGCTTGACATCATGTGAACCAATTAATTTATCTTGGTCTCATCAGACCACAGGACATGGTTCCAGTAATCCATGTCCTTAGTCTGCTTGTCTTCAGCAAACTGTTTGCAGGCTTTCTTGTGCATCATCTTTAGAATAGGTTTCCTTCTGGGATGACAGCCATGCAGACCAATTTGATGTAGTGTGCCGAGTATGGTCTGAGCACTGACAGACTGACCCCCCACCCTTTCAACCACTGCAGCAATGCTGGCAGAACTCATACATCTATTTCCCAAAGACAACCTCTGGATATGACCCTGAGCACGTGCACTCAACTGCTTTGGTCGAGGCGTGTTCTGAGGGAAACCTGTCCTGTTAAACCGCTGTATGGTCTTGGCCACCGTGCTGCAGCTCAGTTTCAGGGTCTTGGCAATCTTCTTATAGCCTAGGTCATCTTTATGTAGAGCAACATTTCTTTTTTTTTTTTTAAGATCCTCAGAGTGTTCTTTGCCATGAGGTGCCTTATTGAACTTCCAGTGACCAGTATGAGAGAGTGAGAGTGATAACACCAAATTTAACACACCTGCTCCCCATTCACACCTGAGACCTTGTAACACTAAGGAGTCACATGACACCGGGGAGGGAAAATGGCTAGTTGGGCCCAATTTGGACATTTTCAATTAGGGGCGTACTCACTTTTGTTGCCAGTGGTTTAGACATTAATGGACATTAATGGCTGTGTGTTGAGTTATTTTGAGGGGACAGCAAATTTACACTGTTATACAAGCTGTACACTCACTACTTTACATTGTAAAGCAAAGTGTAATTTCTTCAGTGTTGTCACATGAAAAGATATAATAAAATATTTACAAAAATGTGAGGGGTGTACCCACTTTTGAGAGATACTGTATATTGGGAATACAGAACCTAAAAATACTTTGTAAAATTTTGTAAATCTCCCAGGACTGGGGAATTAGCCTGCAAGGAGGTTTTTGGCTGCAAATTTGAGTTTCTCCACAGTAAATGGGAAGTCTAAGCATTAATGTAGTATGAAAGGATGGGAAGGGCTTTTTTCTATTTACCTAAATTGCTATACGTCCTGTCTAACTTCCCTGATAGAATACCAAAGTCAATTTTGAAACAGATTGATACTATCTGCACAGCATTCCTCTGGCCGTGTTAAACCCCAAGAATAGTGCTAGAGGGCCTGAAACTATGGGCTCATCTAATAGGGCTTGCTTAACTTCTACCTTTATTACCTAGTATCACAACTAGTGCATATCCATGTTAGGTTACACCCTACTTCGGCTAATGCATGTACCAGTACTAAAGCAGCCATAGTCTTATCTCTAGAGACATTTCAAAATATTATCTAAAGACATCAACTATCCCCTGTCATGGCACCACTATGTTGAGGATTTCCATTTCCCTTACATACCTTACCTGACCAGCAAATGTGGTCACCTTAAGGGGTTAAATAGGAGGAATCCTTCTTTACTCTAGGTCATAGCTATTGAAAAATATACATCACACTGGAGAGGTAGCAAATTAAAAAGACACATTTCCCGTCTGGAAACCCGGTGGATTTATGACTTACAGTCATATAGTCCCCTGGGTCTCAACGTGGAATGGGACATAAATTGCTACATTGATAATAGATGATACAGTATGGAAATATAATAACATGCAGAGATATCGGCAAATTGATTTTAGTATAGTAATACACATAACTCTTCCCTATTTTGTCCGTATATAGCTATACAGATTAGGTATAGTATACCTTTAAGATGGGGTATGTTTAGTATACCCCTTGTATATTTTATAATTGTGGGATTGAGTTTTAAAGTATAATTTGCATTGGTATGTATGCTGGTTCATTTTTTTAGCTGTCAGACAGGGCATGTGTTTCTCAACTCCAGTCCTCAAGGCACCCCAACATGTTTTCAGGATTTCCCTCAGATGAAACAGCTGTGGTAATTACTAAGGCAGTACTTCTACGGCTCTGTCTCTACACCCTCCTTCTATTTTCTTCCACTCTTTTTTCTCTCTCTCTCTTCCCCTTTTTTTCCTTCTCCTCTTTCCGCCCCTCCTGCCCTTCCCCTTTTTCCTACCCATCCCTTCCACAACCTGGATGCTGATCTCCCCATCTCTTTTCTTTGGTTGGAACACTGCTCACTCATCCCAGAAATCCTTACCTTTTTGGTATGGGGATGTTTCTCCATTACCTATTTACAACTTTTACCTTTGTTATAGATTTTATGTACTGTGCCTCCCCTGGCTCTCATGTCCGCCGTGGGGGGATAGCCTCTTGGCTGGCTCCCGCTTTTGACCTGCACTTAGGTAAGCAGATGCTTTACGCCATATACACCTAATCCCAGTGTCAAATCATGTTTGATTTTTCTCTATGACCGTCACAATGCTTGTTTTTGATATTTAACCTTTACAGATCCCTTCCTACTCTCCTGAAGAAGCGGTCACCCATGAAAGCAGTACAGTCCTGTAGGAATCTGTATGGATCTCAAATAGGTCTCTGACTTCATCAGAGAACCACAAGCTAAGCCTCAACCACTGAGGAGCCAAATCTTGTTTGTTTTTAATACTGCACTTTCCGAGTTCAAATAACAGTATGTTATTCAGACTATGTAATTATCCAATAAAATGTTACATTTTTTATGAAAACCCTGTGTGAATCCTTGGGTGTCGGAATGGTCCTATGCTTCAGTCCTTTTGCTAGGCTGTTACTGGGACAGTCCTAACTACCTTATTTTAAGGCAGTAAAACTGATCAAATAATGGAAAGCCTGAAAACATGACCAGTTGGTTTGCCTTGAGGACTGGAGTTGAAAAACATTGACATAACGGTACTGATATAGTAAAATAGTAAGCTGATTGGGGTGATTTAAATAATATATGTGGAGGATTTTTGGAAGTAGAGGGGAAGAAAATCTCTCTATTCCTCCCTTCTATGTATATATTTGTTTTATATATACATTTTTATATACATTTATTTTACTATATATTTTTTTTATATGAGTTTAATTGCCTTTATAATATGTTTTATCATGTACACATGAAAATATTCTTATATTTTTTATTTAAGCCTCAGCTGGCTTATATTAAAACGAGTGTGTTAGATCCTCATAATTTGGGATCCAGCCTTTCTGGTATGAGGCGTACAGGTTTTTTAAATGTGAGAGTGAGCACCACATGAAGCATTGATGTTTTGTGAATCACTTCATCCACCTAAGAGCACTTTATATGGACTTTTTTTTTCTTATAATGGTTCTTTTGTATCTACTCATATCTTTGTTGAACATTTAGCACTGGAATAATTCTTAGGCTGCGCACTTATTTGTTTTATATCTGTTTCAAGTAGAGTATTTAGACTTTTATAAGTTGCAGCACCTTTACATATGATTAAATTGATCTTTAGGTGAGCGCACAGCAAGGACACCGCCGTGATACCAGGGAGGAGACACACGGAGAGGATATCACCATAATGCCGAGGACAAGGCGCACGGCGAGGACACCACCATGATGCAGAGGAGGAGACGCAGGGGAAGCCGGCTGCCCATTGCTCAGAGGGAAGCACTGCATGGGGTAAGTGTTATTTACAAACACCAGCATGCACAGATCCCACACAACTTAAGCCAAAAATGGACACAGTCTGTAAACAAGTACAAATTAATTAAAATCATCAAGGGTTATATTCACAAAAGGAGGGCTTGTGCGCAGTATACCAGGAGGATAAATCCTCTCCCAGCCAGCTCAACAATCCATGCTC
Source organism: Glandirana rugosa (assembly GCA_018402905.1). Classification (NCBI taxonomy): domain Eukaryota; kingdom Metazoa; phylum Chordata; class Amphibia; order Anura; family Ranidae; genus Glandirana; species Glandirana rugosa. Next base: position 404,406 of record BLSH010465173.1, read on the forward strand.
AACAACCAGCACTGTGGAGGACTAAAGAACCCAGCTGCAAAGCTGTAGAACTGCTCTTGCAGCTGTGCGTGCTCCTGGGCCAGCTGGAAACACACCCCATAGTTCTCATAGTTCTCAGCCATGGCTAGTGGAGGGGAACAGTGTAACAGCTGTCTCCTTGGTGGCTACGACTACATGTTTCGAGGGCGTAGCCTCCTTCAGGTCACACCCCTCTCACTGCTAACAGGCGCTCTAAATGGGAACTCCCTGGCCCCTCCCCACCCTCAATGAGCCGGAGAATTATTGATGGAATCTGGCCAGGAAAGGAAGTAACACCATGGCCTAAAGGCCTTTGTCAGTAGGGATGGAAGTACCTTCCTAATCAAACAATTAATTTCCTGTAGCACTTTGTTTTTTGTATAAGAGCTGAGGTGTCCATGTGGATTCCTCTATGTAGGCAGGAAGGTGCACACCATGCATACTCATTTTAGTGAGCACCCTAGATATATTGAAAAGAAAGAGGAAAAACATAGTGTCCCACGGCATTTTAAACAAGTACATGGAGGTAATACTCCATGTAAACGATATTGCACTAAGGCAGGTGTACTCTCTCTCTCTTCCTTTTCATTACTGGGGTAAGTGTTGAGGGTGACCGGCCTTGACCCGGAGGGGGAGGGTGTGGTGCGGGTGACCCGACTAGGGGAGATGACTGACTGTGGATGGTTTGCCCCCCCCCCCCAAGAAAATATACCACTGGACACCACTGACCCTGACCCAATGAAACTTATCTCTGAGTATTACT
>BLSH010465173.1:427530-454748 GCA_018402905.1 Glandirana rugosa
GCTATAGACCCATTTCCTTGCTGAATCTTGATCTGAAGCTGTTGGCCAAGATTTTGGCTAACAGGGTCAGGTTACTCTTGCCAGGACTAATAGGCCCAGAACAGGTGGGATTCATGCCGGGGCGTGAAGCCAGGGACAATGTGATAAAGACCCTCCTCCTGACTCAGAGAGCTCACTCCCATGGAATCAAGGGCCTTCTCCTGTCCACGGACGCGGAGAAGGCCTTTGACAGGGTGGCCTGGGACTTCATGCTGGACACATGCAGACATGTTGGCCTAGGACCGAACATGATGACGTGGATCTCAGCACTATACCAGAACCCGACAGCTAAATTAAAAATAAATGGCACCCTCTCCGATACGGTAGAAATAAGAAATGGCACACGACAGGGATGCCCACTATCCCCTTTGTTGTTCATACTGACCCTAGAACCGTTTATAAGATCCGTCAATAAAGACCCATCGGTTAAGGGATTCAAAATAACACACAGGGAATTTAAGGTGGCAGCTTATGCGGATGACCTTCTGTTTTTTTTAACAGAACCCCACACAACCATCCCTAACCTTCTAAAAAAATTTGCCACATTTGGTTATCTGACCAATCTGAAGATCAACCTGACAAAATCGGAAGCCTTGAATTTAACCTTGACGCAGACAGACTTGACCAGAACAAAATCAAACTGCCCTTTCAGATGGGAAAAGGAATCCCTCAAATACTTAGGGGTCAAAATAACCACTAAAGTAGAAAATATTTTCACACAAAACTTCCCCCAAATTTTGAGCAAAATAAAAAAAGACCTAGAGTCATGGAACCCAAAATATCTCTCGTGGTTTGGCAGAGCAGCAGCTCTTAAAATGACCATTTTACCCAGGTTATTGTACCTAATGCGAGCTCTTCCCATTGCTATACCGCAATCATTTTTCCAGACACTGAAAACTTATACTGTACAATTTCTGTGCAACTACAAGAAACCCAGGATTAAATTCCAGTACATCACCAGGCGCAAAGAGGTGGGAGGCATGGGATTACCTGACTTCAAGCAGTACTACCTAGCCTCACATCTGACCAGAGTGATCGATTGGCACTGCCATGAAGACTCAAAAGATTGGGTCGCCCTACAAGACTCGGTTAACCCTCTGCCTCTGCCCTTCTCCCCTTGGATCCCCTGGGTATCACAAAACAAGGACATGCTAAATCACCCAGTAACAGGTGCGACACTAAAGATATGCAAGATGATATTCCATACACACAATATCACAAGTAACCTAAGCCCCTTGACACCAATACAAAATAACCCATCATTCCCACCAGGTATGGACAACAGACACCTCCAACCCCTAGACAATAGTAGGAAAATAACGGCTGGAGATTGCTTCCAGAACACAACCTACAGAGACTTCAACTCCATCAGATCTGACTTAAAGATACCCACCCTGCCTCTCTGGACCTACCTTCAGATACGAAGCTTTATAATGAACAGCAATCACAAGAAAGATTATTGTAGACCCCCAACTAACCTAGAACAAACTTGCTTGAGAGGAGAACATGTCAATAAGGCAACTTCAACTATCTACTCCTGGTTGAACCAATCTGACTGTTCCCAGGAAGATAGATTCAAAAAATCTTGGTCAGCGGCTTTGAAAATAGACATTTCAGAGAGCCAATGGAAGCGAGCATGCATCCTGGCACACAAATGCTCTATTAGCACAAGAACACAAGAAACTGCGTATAAACTACTAGTGGATTGGTACTTGACCCCAGCTAAACTCAAAAAGTGGTACCCACTCTCCTCTGATTTGTGTTGGAGATGTGGTGAGGCCAAAGGCACACTAGTACACATATGGTGGGATTGCCCACAGCTACAAGATTACTGGACAGGGGTCAAGGACCTAATCCCACAAAGTACAGACACATCTCTCTCTCTCAACCAGGCATGTTGCTTACTACACATCAATGACATGTCCCTGAAACGTTACAAACGATCCCTGACCAAACACCTATTAAATGCAGCGAAATCCTTGATCCCCACTAGGTGGAAGTCCACAGCTCCCCCAACCATTTTCAATTGGATACGAAAAATTGGCGAGATATGCCACATGGAGGAAACATGGGCCCAGTCAGAAGATCAGGTTGAGAGATACCACAAAACATGGTCTCCCTGGTTTGAATTCAGATTCTCATCACGATATGAACAACTACTAACATCAGTCTGAAGTCTTGAGGCCTTATGATGGTCACGCGCCTCAAAATAGCCAGGACAACACTAGCATTGCCAGGCAACTCAACACACAAAAGTTGGGGACCACAACCGGGGGGGTGCGGGGGTGGTCGGCGGCCTGGGGACCTGGGGAACAACCCCACACTCTCAATTTACCTTTCTCTCATTTCCTTTTCTGAACTTTATCTATCTTTATCTCTAATATACTAAAATGTTACATCAGCGTGTCTAAATAATATATGGAACCCCTAATTCGAGATTGGCACTCCTCTCCTTGGGTACGTGCCGAGCAAACAACTCGGTGTCCTACACAAGGAGATGAGACATCACTAAACGGATAATAGCGCTCACAAATTAATGTTTTTCTCTTATACTGTTGAAGATGTATGAATAAACTTTCTATGGAGCTCTGAATGTATGGCAAGATGATATTAATCATTGTTATCATTTGGAACACTAAACACCGCATTGTCGTATATATAAATATGTATCTCGAATGTTTAATACTTTGTACACTTTCTTTAAATTGAATAAACTTGAAATGAAAAAAAAAAAAATAATAGAATAGAAAATAAGATAATAACCTAGAAAAGAATAGAATAGAAAAACAATAGAACAGAAGATTAAAATAGAATATATAATCATCTTCCGAAATTCGAATTTTGAATAGAATAAATTTGAATTCGAATAGAAGAAGATTAGAATAGAACATAAAAGAACACAATAGAATAAAAAAGAATAGAATAGAAAAACAATATAGAAGAATATAATATATAACAATCTTCCGCAATTTGAATTTTGAATGTTTTCGAATCCGATAGTCATTTTCGAATCCAGTAGAATTTTTTCGAATCCGATAGAAATTTTTAAAATGCGGTAGAATTTTTTTCGAATTTGATCAAATTTTTTCAAATTCGGTCGAATTTTTTCAAATTTGAATACAAAATGAAACGAATCCCGAAAAGGAATGTAACAAATGCAACGAATTTAACTAAACTAATTCAGTGAAATAACGAATCAAACTAAACTAAACTAAACATCTTTTTTCATCCTGCACATGTCTAGTTACCATTCATATTCTCTGAAAAATAGCCAAGAAATCATAAATTCTGCCAGGGTATGTAAACTTATGAGCACAACTGTATCTGTAAGGACTATGTAACTATAAATGAAAAGATGACTTATCAGCGCCAGTTCACACTAGTGCGATGCGGGAAGCTTGCAAATCTACTGCAGGTTCCCGCATTGCGCCTGACTCACATGGCAGTTCACACTGCTATATGCAAACTGAGGGGAATGTCAATGCAAAGTTAAAGAACACCCATGTGATCAGATTCTGGTGCCGACGCAAAAAAAGGTCCTGTGCGAGTTTAGCCTGACTGTGATGCAGTTTCAGCCATACTATCTGTATGGCTGAATTCACATCACACAGACATCACATGTGATTTGCACTACAGTGCGATGCAAATCACGTTCAATATCGCATATTGTGCCAGTGTGAATCGGGGCTGAGGACCGGTTCACACTGCAGAGTTGTCCGAGATCACATATGATTCGCACTGCACTGCAGTGAAAATCACATGTGATCTCTGTGCGATGCAATTTCAGCCATACAGATAGTATAGCTGAAATCGCATCAGTCGGACCAAACTCGCACAGGACCTTTTTTGGTTCCACATCAGAATTGGATCGCATGGGTGTTCACACCCATGCCATCCGATTCCTGTCGGAGTTTGCAGTGCAATCTGCAAACTGATTTGGGGTTGTCAGATTGCTATTGACACTTCCAGCAGATTGCATATGGCAGTGTGAACTGCCTGCGAGTCAGGTGTGGTGCAGGAACCCTGTGAATCCACTGTGGGGTTCCCGCATCGCACCTGACTTACAGGCAGTTCACACTGCCATGTGCAAACTGCTGGGAGTGTCAATAGAATGCTTATGATACCCCCAAATCGGTTTGCTGTTCGCACTGCAAACTGCAAATTCAGACAGGAATTGGATCACATGGGTGTGAACACCCATGTGATCCGATTCTGCTGCATAACGAAAAAGGGTCCTGTGCGAGTTTGGTCGGGATGCGATGCGAATTCAGCCATACTATCTGTATGGTTGAATTTGCATAGCACAGAGATCGCATGTGATTTGCACTGTGGTGTGAATCACATCCAATCTTGGACACCGCAGCAGTGTGAACTGGCCCTAAGGAAGATAATCCACTTCTCCAAAACCGCAACCTCCCAAAACGAATTAAAAAGTAAGTTACAAAAGAAAAAAACAACAAACAAGCAAAATCAATTTACTTTTATTTTGCCAGCAGAAACACAATTATGTACATATTTACTGGCATTAAAGTATTCTACAGTATATATAGTGCTACATTTAGCAAAACAGTTAGCAAGTGGGTTCTAAGGGCCCTGCTCATAGGAGCTTACAATCTGAAATTGGACTAAACCTTACAGTGGACACAGCTTTATTTTCACAATGTATAACAGCCCACACATTTCATAGAACAACTACTCAACACCCACATCACATTATTAGTTGCACAATTATGAAAAGATACTTAACCTCCCTGGCGGTATGATTATTTCAGATTTTTGGTGCTGAAAGCGGCACATTATTTTGCATGGAAATTTAGCGTTTTATATTGTAGGTCTGTAATTATTAGGAATAACTCACTTAAATCTGTCCAAACAAGTCTAGTAGACATCCCGGGTATGATAAAGTTTGAAACATGAAATCATAAATTATAATATAATAAATAACTAAAAATAATTATCAAAAATAATAACATAATAGTAATAAAATGTATTCAATAATGTAATCAAACCAAAGACACTGAAATTTGCTCAGTTGCAGAATTGTCACTGTCGTCACTTTCAGTCACTTTCAGTGTCTGATGATAAATTTCCCCAAAAATCAGGATCACTCAATTCTGCAAATGATTCTTATTTACTATCAGTGTTTTCTAGCTAATCAAAAATCACTTTTGACATAAAGGGACACTTTTTGGTTGCCATGGACATTCTCAAGTTTCCAGGCAGAAAGAATGACATATATAATATAAAAGTGCATGCAGGGCACTGGGCAAACCACTAGGGACAAAGGGGATGTGAAATGATTTCATACAGTAATGTAATCTTACAGATTACACATTGTTTGCTGTGTGTTTCACTTTTTGAATTTGCCACCTGTCTCCGCCCCTGTGCGATGCGACGCTCACAGGGAACGGAGCCCGGCACACAGAGGTATCGGGCGGAGGACACAGCCCGCAGACACGGTGGGGGGCATCGCTGGATCCAGGGGACAAGGTGAGTACCGCTGCCTTGGATCCAGCAATGCAATCCCGAGTGTGGCTCGGGGTTACTGTTAATGATACTGAAATTCCACTCCGAGCCACACTCAAAGATACCACCAAGCAGGTTAACAGTCATTCTAACAAAGCATTACAACATAATATTTAAAAAGGCACATATTCAAACAATAACACCCACCACCCCCCACAGTCTACACACATACATTGGGGAGTATTTTCTCCTAGAAGAATGCATGGTAAGACAAACAATACACACCCAACCTGACAGCAAGCATGGTCAAATCAAACCACTTTTGATGGTCAAAATGCACAATAATTTCAGAAAACAAACAGCTCTAGTGAGGCTTTTGTCATTATGCATAATATCATTCCTTAACCCACAAAAACCAGAGCAAAAAAAACTGGCCTCTTGCCAGGTCAAACCAACCCCCCTACTGAAGTCCTCTATATAAGCTAGCACACTGACACACGCCCAGTAGAAGTACACGCCCACCAGTAATTTTCAATCTGTCTCTTCAAATTGATTTCACCTGAGGGGCTGCAATACCTAATACTATTTGCTGTGTTAACCCTTGGCTATGTTCATCAAATCAGTATAACTCCAGGACAAAATTCTAAGTCAGCAGGTCTCAACCCAACACGTCATGTTTTCAGGCTTTCTATTATTTTGCACAGGTGATTTGATCAGTTTCACTGCCTTAGTAATTACCACAGCCGTTTCATCTGAGGGAAATCCTGAAAGCATGACCTGTTGGGGCACCTTGAGGACTGGAGTTGAGAAACACTGATCCAAGCAACAGTTTTCTAGCCAGATGTACCTGTGCAGTGTAAACCCTACCTACAATTTGAAATGTCCAAGTCCCTGGCTGCAATGAGCTTCCAATTTAAAGTCCCAAAATAACTTGCTTATATTACAGACTATTTGGACAAGAGACAAATAAAATTCCAGCCTGTCTTTGGAATGTGGTGAGAAACCCACACAGGGGGAACATATAAACTTCAACACAAGCATTAGCATGTCGGGGATGTGAACCAGTGACCACTTGGGTGCTAGGTGAATTTTCTAGCTAGTGAGCAGTGAGCACATGTCTTGACCATCGCTGTTGTGTGAACAAGCCCTAAGTCCATAGCCATGCTCAGTGTCACAAGTAACATATAATATACTGTCCTAAGTATTGGGACACGTGTCTTTACACACACATGAACTATAATGGCAGCCCAGGGTACAGTATAGAGTTGGGTCACCATTTGCAGCTACAACAGACATTCAGTACCATTCCTTCTTCCTAGAAATGAACACCTGAACAGACAAGGCAAAGAAAATCCACTCTGTACAATCCTCTGTCATTCATACAAGTCAACCAAAAATTATACATTCTTCAGGAATATATACAGTCTGGAGTAAAGAAGGGAAAGGGCAAACATGATTGAAACCTTTAAATACATCAAAGGGGTGAATAAGGTTCAGGAGGGCAGTTTTATTCAATATGAAACCAAAATCAAGAACACAGAAGACGACCCCAAAATAACTGAAGGAAAGTTCAAAACTAATCTTAGAAAGTATCATTTTCCTGAATGGGTATGCTTGGAATAAACTTCCAGCAGGTGTAGTGAGCCAGTCAACAGTAAATGGCTTCAAACATGCTTGGGACAAACATAGATCTATACTTAGACAAAAAAAGTTAAAGTGGATGTAAACCTGATTCATGAAATTTGAGGTGGATACATCTGTCTGTACTGATTTGTTATCTCTCTTCAAATATCTATGTCCTATAGCTGTCTCTTCCTCAGTAGCTCTTTTATAAGCCTGATAAGTTCTCACTCGTTCTGGTAATTAGGACATAGAAATTTGAGTCGGGGGAGGTTGCTAAAAATAGATTAGCAGGTTGCTAAACAATACACAGGCAACATCTGCATGTGTGGGAAAGGGTGTGGGTGTCTTTCCTCCAATCCTCTCATAGTGTTCAGGAATCTTCTCCACCTACATAGGAAGGAGGAAGTGGAAAATCTAACAGAATGGGCACTTTCTAAACAGTATATCAAAGTGAAGACAGAAGATATACATGTAAGACTTATATAAGGAGGTTTGTGTCATCTCTGTGTATCATCTGAGGCTGTTCACTGCGTATATGGAGGGTTTACATCCACTTTAATGAAAGAAAAAAAAAGAAAAAACATGTTAACAAAAAAATGGGCAGACTCGATGGACTACTCAGTTTTTATTCTGCTGTCACTCTTCTATGTTTCTACGTTAGCATGAAAGTTTTGTAATAAAAAGATAAAGTACATCCTAACTTCTGAACAGGTCTCATCAACAACTTTAGACAGTATGTGAGGTTATCACCAAGGATATTTTACCAGTAAGGGCTCTTAATTGACCTTGATTGTTTAAACCATTTGTTTCTTCTATTGCTTTAATATGACTAAAAAACATCAGATCACATTTTAAAAAGCTATTTATGGAGAAATTCAGACAATTCCAAAGAGTTCAAATTGTTTTTCATTATTATCTGTTCAATATAAGGAAATACAAGGTCAATAAAATATGTGAATATTTTTTTCTTACCAAGAGCCCAATAGAAAAACAGCAATCATAAGAAAGGTGGAAGTATTACCTTTAGGCCGGGCTCACACTGCTCCGACATTTAAGTTGGACAACTTTATGTCTGACTTTGATGTGACTTCAATGAATGGGATCTCACAATACCAGGCCCTTTGAGTCTGGTATGAATCTTGATGGGGGAACCCCATGGCAAAATAACAGCATGGGGTCCCCTCAAAATGCATACCAGACCCTTATCCAAACACGCAGCCCTGCAGGTCAGGAAAGGGGGGGTGACAAGCGAGCACCACCCTCCTGGACCTTACTAGGCCACATGTCCTCAACATGGGGGGGTGGGTGCTTTGGGGCAGGGGGGTGCTCTGTGCGTGAGGTTCCCCTCCCAAGATCCTCAGAGTACAAGTCGCATGCCACAAGTCGGATCAGTAAAGACGATGATCTGACTTAGATGTGACTTACATTCAAATGAATTGGCTGAAATTGTGCCCAAGTTGGATCAAAGTAGTGAAGAAACCTTTTTTTTAAAGTCGGACTGACTTGTGTCGGACCAGTTAAGATGGCTCTCATAGAGAACTATTGATTTGTACTTGTCATGCGAAATATGCTCCCAAAGTCGGAACGTATGTCGCATCAGTGTGAACCGGGCCTTATAATAGGTATGGTTTCTTTATATTGTATCAAAACACTAAGATAAAATGTGTCCTCCATACCTCAAAAAAGATGGGAAAAATTTTTTATATGCCACGAGTGAACTGTCGGTATGCATGCACATGAAAAAAAAATAGTAAAAACCAGACTGGAGGTTAACCTCAGTATATCTAAATCTAGAATGTATCCCTAAATAAGTGAGAGACCCAGCAAATCACTTGACACATGTAAGAATTAGGGTAAAAGTATTGCTTTATTGAAAAACCTAGAACATACAACAACCTACTGTGTAATTTGTAAAATCATAATTGACAAATGATTAAAAAACCCAACCATAGCAACTGCAGGAAAAAATGCTTATGTATTAAGCATCACCCCCCAAAAAAGACAACAAACTTGCATACATGGAATTCTAACAGGTATATATACCCCAGTAGGGGGCATAGCCCATGAACTACATGACTATATTACATGAAAAAGACCTCTCCTCCATATTAAAATTCAAACATAGACCACTTCATTTTTATTATTATTATTATAATTGCATATATTGTGGAACAAACCCACATATGGACTGTGTAGAACCAGAGTAGATTATGGAAAATATATCAGAGATCGCTGGAAAATTCCCAGGAAAAGGTGTCCATGTATCACATGTATCCTTGTGTGTAGCTAATACCACGTCACCTTAAGACCCCTTTCACACTGAGGCAATTTTCAGGCATTTTAGCGCTAGAAATAGCCTCTGAAAAGCAATTGAAAACCTCCCATTCATTGCAGTGTGTGCTTTCACACTGGGGTGGTGCACTTGGAGGACATTAGAAAAAGTCCTGCAAGCAGCATCTTTGGTGCAGGTTGGGAACAATATAAATAGCGCTCCAAAAATGCCCCTGCCCATTGCAATGAATGTTGTCACGTTACCTTAAAAAGCACCGCTACAGCACCGCAAAAATGACCGGCGCTTTAGCGCTGTTTTAGCGGCACTCTAGTGTGAAAGGCCTCTTAGTCATCCCCTGCTGGCAATTGAATCCTTATAGGGAAGTTATTCAAGCTGTGTGAAGCATAACCTGTAGTTGCCTAAAGGGGGAGCCACCAGCCTGATGGATCACTAGAAGACTCCCAGGGAAAGGTGCCCATGTTATCACATGTATCCTTATGTATAGCTTATAGCATGGCATCTTAAATCATCCCCTGTTGGCAAATGAAAAGAATCCTCATAGGAAAGGGAGCCTCCAGCTTAATCAATGAAAGTTCCAAGCCATATAATGCTCAAATAAAATGATACTTAGCCATCCATGTAGGTCCTGGGACATCCAGACTGTTCTCATAGTTGATAGTGGTCTATAGGTTTGTCTCCAGAGGAACCATGGTCTCTTCTATAGATGGAAAAGATGGGAAGGGAGAGGCATCCCAACAGCTGAAAGTTGGGAGAAGGTCTGGAAACCTGACCGACTTCTTTGTAACGTGTGCAACCCAAAAGAATGCAAATATTAACTAAATTTCTTTGAATTTTTTTATTGCAACAAATACTGTAAAGGATGTTTTAATAAGGGCTGACTGAGGCTGCTCTGAGGCCTCATACACACGGGCGTATGTTTAAAAATAAGCAAAACGTCGAGTTCGACGTCAGGGAAAAATCTGAGTTTTTTTTCGGTGCTTTGCATCAGTGTTAATGAGCATTAGTGAGCGTTTTTTTTTTTTTTAAATCCTCTGCTATTTTTCAACCTAAAAACGTTGGCGTCAAAAACGCCGGTTAACGCCAGTACGGCGTTAGTGGGCGTCAGTGAGCGTTTCGCGGCGTTGGCGTAAAAAAACACCAAAATGTTACAGCCTCAGAACGTGATAGCCGTGGGTTCTAGTTTCAGCTCACTAACGCCGACGTCCTCTAAAAAACTGCGGCATTTTTATGGGGCCATTGACTAACATGGAGAGGTGCAAAAAATGGCAAAAAACGTCAAAGTCAAAAAACGTCCTTGTGTGTATGAGGCCTAATAGTTGTTAGATCTGCTTGTGATTATTGAGGGCTGGACCTCTTTTCTATGTGGTTAATGTGAGGATTCCAATCCCCCTTTTGGGCTTACCTTATAAAGAAGTGAGTGTCATCAGCATTTATACACATATTCTGTTCTTTTATGCTCTCAGTTTGGATGTGTGCTGTCATTTTGGCAGGTAACGCTTATGTTGGTTGTAATTAATCCATTGAAGATTCCCTTTCTGGAACTTAGTAGGTCTTTGTGTCTCAGCACCTCATCTCTGGATTATCATTAATACATTGCAAGTCTCATCCTTCTGTTCACTTATTGGCCATGGCCAGGTGTGTTCTTTCATTTTTAGTATGATTTGTTCAATGGAATGATTATACCTATCTGTCTCTTTGAGTTACTTATTCATTGGTTTATATATACGTGTATTTTACGCCCATATACTTTTTAGTATTTAGATGTGCTGCCTTGTTTAGTTCCCACACCTGCCCCCCGGAAGAGATATCACAAGCTTGTGGACTTGCCTGCTCCTCCCCAAGCTGTTGTATCGCCAGTAGATTGGTGAGTGTATGGTATATGCGCTTATATTGTATAGGCTAATTTCAATGGCTTGTTATCATAGTTATATGATTTTTCATAAATTACAGTTGTTTAGCTCCCTTCACCTACTTAAGAAGCAGGGCCTTCCCGCAAAACGCTTTGAGGTACACTACCCATATAGAAGACAACCCCAAGTACATGTGGAAGTTATTGGACTTATCTATGGGTACTAACTCGAGGGAGGCATTTTATTAAGCATTAAGCGTACACTGGGGTTGATTTACTAAAACTGGAGAATGCAAAATCTGGTGCAGCTTCCAGGTTTTTTGTCAAAAGTTTAATTGAACAAGCTTAAGTTAGAAGCTGATTGTACCATACAGGGATGGAAGTAAACTGTGCATACTTGTCATACCCCACACAGGCAACAATTAGCTGCTGATACACGGGAGGACATCGTGTTTGTTGCAGGTCCACATCTGTCATCAATTCTCCATGTGATGACTAAGTTGGCTACAACCTTGGCACCAACAGTCAATCTTTACCAGGAAATAATTATAGTTACTACATCGTCCAGACACTTATAGGAAGTTTTTAGAGGCGGTGGGATAGGCAATGTCACCCATGTTATGAAGAACAACAGCATGCTTGCATATAAACTGACGATATACTGTATGCATTATACCTATCTATGCAGCAGGTGGTGCTGTAGTGTTATAGTGTAATGTAACTATTTTGTAACCTCTATTGTGTATGAGAGGGAGTGTTTCTTTTCTCAGAGTTCCTGTTTCCCATGATGTAAGACATGTTCTGATATTCCTTCATGAAAGTAAAGTATTCTCTGCATTATATCAATAACCTGCTAACAACCCCCACAGGGGTGATTTTTTGTCTGTGTTGGAAGGGATCTCTGGGGGAGAGGGGCAGATTGGGAGAAGAGGGCGGGGAATTGTAGGATTCAGTGGTTATTTTTTTGTTTCAAATTTTGTGTTTTATACAATTTTTCAATAAAGGATTGGGCAGCCCCAAATAGGTGTAATTTCTTTTTGTTGGTAGCAGATAGCTTTGCTGTGACACCCACCCTGAGAATTGGGCGTTTGTGCACCTCGGTCATTAATTTATGGATTTCCTGAACCAAAGTTTTTTAGATTTCCATACAGAATATTCCAAAGTAAATACAGCTGGATAAAACAAAAATGGTGTCTGTCTTCATTTCAGGCTGCAAAGCAACAAACCACTTATTTTAGGGGTGTGGGGGGGATTCTTTTCTATACCCACTGTACAATAAATAACTACTGTTAGAGAAGGTTGCTCCTCTTTTTATATTAATGTACCTTCCGGACCAGATTTACTATTAGACACAGTAGTCTTGTGTTTTTAAGTGGCACAAGCAAAAAGGGTTTTTTTCTTGTAGCTATCAACCACACTTTTTTCAGTAATTGGTCATTGCATAAAGGGTTAGGTGTACTTTCACAACGTTCTAAAACAAGTTTGAACCAATACAACACGAAATTGTTCTTTGTAAAAAGAGTTTGTCCTAGAAGAGGGTGTTGCTCTGGGTGCCAAAGGTTGTCTACCTACAGAATCTAGTCAATAGAATGTGTTTCTGACTGGCTGATTTACACATTCTGCTTGCAGAAACTCATCTCAGTAAAGTAGTTTTCTAAAGTAATTCAGGTCCCTGTGTGGTCCAGACATTGCCTATAAGAGGGTCACAGGAAAGTGCATGATCAGCGAGAGTTTTGGCTGAATGCCATATAGGCTGCAAGGCAGCTTATTTTATTTTAACTAAAATGTATCATGTTGCTCCCTGCCAAATAGGAGATTTAGAATCTGTGGACCATTCAGAATTGCATTTCATTTATCCTGATTTTACAAAACTGAAATTTTGTTTCTTCTTCCTAAGGTTTTTTTCCTCCTTTTTTGCAATATGTGTGAACTGCTGTGCTCGAAGTCACAGCCTGAAGCACAGGAAAGTTGCTTTGCAGAAGCTCATAATGTGATAATTAAACTGCTAACAGCCAACTTAGTGATGGCATTTGCCAAAGATGTGAAAGTAGACTCACAATTGCACCTTACTAAAGGGGATGCATCAGGAACAGCAGCAATTAGACTATATGTACACATATATTTTTTACATACTCTAATATACATTTTTTTTTTCACTCCAATGGCTGCATTAAATTTTTATGGGGAGTGAGATGGGAATGAAACATGTTTCCTTTTCTCTGCAAAGTGATTTATTACCTCCACACGCGCACCCCCTTAAAAAAAAAGCAGAACTAATTAGCAGAGTAATTAATTAATATAAATTTGCATATTTGCATTTGCAATTAGTGCAGTCGACTGATTAGTCTGAAAATGGGAAGTTTGACTCATTAAATGTTAGTGTGTGCTGGACCGGAAAGCGGCTGCCAGATGAGGCGAAAAAGGGTGGAATAAGCCTGCGTGTGCTGAGCTCAGGAGTCTTTTGTTAGAAGAACAAGCGGAGAGAATCTGTATTTAGTCTCAAAGAGTTCTGGATTTTTGATTGAAGATAAGTTTCTTTTGCAAATGCTAGCTTTGCCTCCTTTGATTTCCTTTATTGTACACTGCAAAGATTTCTCATTATTTATAACAGCAAATTTTCTCAAACATAGATTAACGCAGTAGATGGACCATTGAAGTTTTATGCACAATGCGCTTACATGCCTGTTTTTTGTATTTATGTAAAAAATATACCAAATTGTCAAGATTTGTTCTTGAACTTACACTTCCAATATTTTTTTCATGTAAATTATTGTAAAAGATGTCATTCATCAAAGAAAACATACAATGTTTCATTGTGATGGATTCAGTTGCATTCAGACAATAGGCAGGATTGTCAATTGCCAATATGCTTCTCATGCATCTGTCGCCAGATCGTTAGCTTTAACAAAAATCTTTACAGAAGATGATATGTGCATTTAACATATTTTAGAAATATTATTTGCTGTAAAAGACTTCCTTGTGTAGACATCAAAAAGCCCTAAGAATGGCATGGATGCTGCCATCTTGGAAGTGATGTCAACAGCCCTAGCAAACTCAGGGCTTTTACTCAAGTAACAATCTATAGTATTCCCCACTACCACCTACATAAAGGTTATGTAAGGAGGGGCAGAGGAGCTAGGCCAACCCAGACAGTATTTAGACCTGCCAAAAGGAAGAGGGATATGACATGTACACTAAAGAGGGAGGAAATGGTGGTATGGAATTGACTTTGCTGGAGTAATAAAATTCTCTTGCATGTTCAAAGGCACTTTAAATGTCAATATAAAATAATTTATGGAGGGGAAACATGATGCAAGTAAGCATTTAAAATACTTGATGTTTCTGCATTAAGTTGGTAACAGGGTATTTTTATGTAGCGCTCCCACTTTAGGAGCCACTGGACTTTGTCAGCACAGCCAGGCAACATGCATTTACAGCAGGCACACATAGTCAGAAAACCAGTCCAAGGGATTTGTTTTTGTTATTTTATTTAGGGATAGTAACTTGCATGTGGATAGGAAGTTATGGGATGCCCAGAACTTGCTGAATGTAGAAGTTTTGAGGACAGCTTGAGTGGCCACAGACTTCTAGCAAAGATCCCAAACTGTACTCCCTCCACAATACCTGTACGTCCTGGCTAGCCACAAGTCCAAACTTGATTTCAGGTACTTCAGGTGACTTCTGCCCAGGCCTCCTGCTGTTTCGGTCCCACTTGCTTGCCAGGGTGTCTCAACCAGCTGAGATGAAACTGAAGGGGATAAGGGTCCCTCTATGGTTCCTTCTCCTCTCTACTCTTCTCTGTCCACTGCCACCACACACCTTCTACATGGAGGCAGAGTCCCGCAGCACAGGGGTTCCCTTCAGGTCTCTGGATCCTGGATTCTCCCTTCACATGGCAAGGCTCATGAGCATTTATGGGCCAACTCTCCGCCCTCTGGGCCATCCTTACCCATGGATTGGTAGAGCTCCCATAAACATTCAGGCTTCTACCTCCATCCTTCCACCTATTAAGTTCTGGAACTTTCTAGGCACTTTCAGAAGCGAGGGGGAGGCAACAGAGGCTCAGAACCTGACAGCTGAACTGTAAACAACCCCAAATAACCCTGGCTCCACTAACTACAGTGGAGCTTAACTAAATTTACCTAACCTATTCACACTATGTACTCAAGGGGGTGCTACATTTAAAATAGACCTTATCTGCTAGCTCTCTCCCTACACTGTGCTTCTGTGCAGGGTGTGCACTGCAAGGAAGGCATTCTTCCTGAATTTGGCAATGTTGGCTTTCTCAGAATCCCACAGAAGGCTAAGTTATGTCACTCATGTCTAGGCTGGTGTACCAGAAGCCAGAGTGTAGGATGAGTATTTTTTACTTTTTATGCCAATGTTTTGATTTTCTTTTTAAATTTAGGTTTCAAATATTCTTTTTCCTTTTTAATTTGGGAGGGGGGAGGTAGGGGCTTGCAAACAAGTGTACCTTGTATTTTCCTTTGAAGAAAGAGGTTCAATTTACCACAATCAACAAACAAGTAAACTATCTTCCACTGGCTCCCACAGAGAAATGTCCTGTACTTCTTCATATGTGGTAATACCTTATATTTCCAAATGTATAGGTGTATCTCCGCGCTACTATGGTTGTGCACTGGGGATGGAGATAGGTTGCTGCTGTACTTAATATCTGACAATATGTGATACAATTCTGAGAAATACAAATAGTACTGCGCAGCCTATTGCAGTGTACTATTAATGACCCTGCCCCTAGTGGATATGGGGCATATTACCATATACAAAACTTCTATTACTGATAAATAAAAAAGTGATAGGATATATTATATATAACAGTGCAGGTATAGATGCGATAAAGTACTTCTTTAAAATAATTAAGCCAATAAAAGACAATGATCGTATCCTTAAAACATATCACAATAGAATTATTATGTTATATGCAAACTGCTGTGTAGTAAAACTGATCCTCATAGTGTAATATCATCAATAAAAATTCATCTTAAATATATATAGCCAATAAAATTCTTATATTAGATAGAAAATTCATAAATGTCTTTTGTAAATTCAAGTGATTAAAGTGACAGTGATTTGTGCAATATCATCAATAAAAATTCATCATACATATAATATACAGTAATTCCATTGTACACATTGTATTCCCCCTTCTATTGCTTACCAATTTGCCTGACATATAATCTAGTTGCCTCCAAGATGGTAGACTAACAGTGCACACTGATTACTGACTCCTGTCGTTTTACTGCAAGCTTTTAATTTTTTACCAATTCCCCTATTTCAATAAAATTTGTCCATTTGAAATCCAAAACTTGGCCAAAAATATGCAGCAAATGATCTGTTCAAGTCACCAGTAATAAAAAATATAACTAGGAACATTTATCATGCGGCGCGTGCTGCCAATGCCAGCCATTTGTATGGTTTTGAATATTTGTCTTTCACAGTTAATATCCAAATTGAAAAGAAAAACTGTTGAATAACATACTGTACATTCAGTTTTGAATGCTAAATTTGTTATTGGCTATTAATGATAACACTGATGTTCAAAGTGAAAATTTACCCTAGAACAACAATAAAAGCTATGTGTGCATCAAAAAATAAATTAAAAAAACAGAGGGAAAAATGGTTGTAAAAAGGCTTTTTTTATGCCAAAACGTAATTTTAGATCTTCTGGATTCTTCCCCAGACTGTCTCCCCACCCCCCAAAAAAAACATTGATATGGGTAACATGTTCATTGGACCTAAATGCTGACCCATGGCAGAAAGGGGAATTGTGGTGTTCCCACTTTCGTTGCTTTCTTTGATTTATATACACAGGCAACAAATGTGTTTTGAATGCACATGTGATCTATATATAGTAGTTTTATTACCAGTTTATGATTGGACATAAAGCGATTACAATCCTCTGAGAAGATATTGTAAATGAACAGTGAAATTATATTTGAACTTTTTTCATGGCATGATTGTTTTCAACTGTTGCACCTATTTGGAAATCTGTTCTGGGAAATTTCTTTACTAGTTTGCACCATATGTTCATTAAGGTAAAACATCCCTGTGGAATATATTTGTAGATAGATGCTGACAATTAATAAGGATTTTCACAATTTTTTCACTGAAAATGCTGTCAATCATTTACATACACCCTTAACCAAGTATCAGCTATAATTTTTCCATGGAGGAAAGCTGGAGTAGAAGTTGACTCTGTTGCTATATATTTTTAAAGTGCCCCCCATCCCTTTCCAGCAAAAACAGCTGTTACTACCAATGATTCAAAAGATACCACTTCATGAAGAAAGTTATGGAGGATAGTTCGGGGTGTTTTGGATGCCTGATTCCCTGCTGTGCTCACTGGTTTGATTCGCTGGACCCTACTTCACTAATGTATCCTGTAGTGGCATACAGCCAGGTAGAAGGAACCACATAGCACAATAAAGACAAGGCATCCTCCACTTTCATAAGTATTGAATAGTAAAGATTCTTCAAGCACTGGTAGGTTTTCAATACAGCGAAGATTGGTGGCATGGGCAGCAAGAGAGGTACCGTATATACTCGAGTATAAGCCGAGTTTTTCAGCACATTTTTTGTGCTGAAAAAGACCCCCCTCGGCTTATACTCGAGTCAGTGTCTGTGGGTGATCAGTAGTTTCACATTAAACAGAGCCGTGCTGCTTCTAAGAGCCGTTCTGTGCTTTGCAAGTGTGATTAAACACATTGGAATGCAGAGAATGCTGAGAGAGGTGTCAGATTCTCAAATTGATGTCGGGAGGTGGGCGGGACAAGTTGATGTTAGCTGTTCAGTCCCGCCCACCTCCTGATCTCGGTGAAGAGCTGCAGCTCTCTCTCAGCATTCTTTGCATTCCAATGTGTTTAGTCACACTTACAAAGCACAGAACGGCTCTTAGAAGCAGTACAGCTCTATTTAATGTGAATCTACCTTACTCATCCCTTATGTGTTCTGGCTACAGTCTGTGTCCTGGCTAAAATCCCTGTGTCCTGGCTACAATACCTGTGTCCTGGCTACAATACCTGTGTTCTGGCTACAGTCTCTGTGTCCTGGATAAAATCCATGTGTCCTGGCTACAATACCTGTGTTCTGGCTACAGTCTCTGTGTCCTGGATAAAATCCCTGTGTCCTGGCTACAATACCTGTGTTCTGGCTACAGTCTCTGTGTCCTGGCTACAATCCCTGAGTTCTGGCTCCCTGTCCCTGTGTTCTGGCTACAATTCCTGTGTTCTGGCTGCTGCATTTGCCACCCTAGGCTTATACTCGGGTCAATAACTTTTCCCAGTTTTTTGTGGTAAAATTAGGTGCCTCGGCTTATATTCGAGACGGCTTATACTCGAGGAGCCAGTATCTGGGACCAAGGACTGACTACAGGGGATGATCAAGGACTGTCTACAGCCCCTGGTCTATAATACAAAGTGAATGACCCATCTGAATTAAGTTTGTCTGGACTCATTTGCAAGGCTGGCTTTACAACTATAGTAAGAAGGAGAGGGTTCTAAAACATAGCCAGGGACCTATGTACTGAGCAAGTCCAAACACTCAGTACTAAAGAAGGTACCATCTCACCCAGAGGGGTGGCACCCTGTCCGTAATCTCCCAAACACTAGCTGTACATCAAGGAGAAGGGAGGAAAAGGAACCCCAACGGAGTGCTAGGGGGATGGGATAGGGCAAGCAGCAGTTTCCTCCTGGCCAGAAAAAATACTTTATTGAATTACAAAAATAGTATCAAAAGTGAACAGACTACGCAAATAAAATATTAAAAGGACAACGTTGGCATTTCACACGTACATACCACGCGTTAATCCACACTTAGCATGTACAGTATATAGGGAGACATCTAAGATCATTAAAAATGAGAAAATAAATATCAATGCTTGGGATCAGGTGAGAGCCATTGACATGGTGCTTCAGCAGTGTCAGCACTGACGGCTATACACATGAGCTAATGACTTTTGTCGTCTCTATTTACCTAGATCCATCAAACTAACAGATACTCTAGAGATCCATAGATAGTACTCAGTATATGGTGGTACCTTCGTCCAGAAACAATATTAGCGGGGGGGGGGGGAGATATCTAGAGCTCCCCCCTATTGAGGCAAAAGATGAACTTTAATGGTACCGTACGCACTGAATACAACAATATTTATAAAAATATATTCATTTTTATTACAATTTTTTTGAAAATTGGGAAAAAGGAGTACAAAAAAGTTTACATTTAAAATTTACATAGACCAAAAAATCAGACATCTATACAGTTGGTCATAGGGAGAATACTTATGCAATTGTCTGCAGACTCGACATGTTTTGCGGCTTTATGAAATATCACCGCTTCCTCAGGCGTCTTTTTTACAGAAGAGTGAGTACAGTTAGATTTGATGTCTGTTTCTCATTATACTGTTGCAGTATACACAAATTATTAGACAACACATTTGACAATCGTATAGATACATATATCATGAGTGTAGAAAATATAGAGAATGTTTTAACACAACAGTATTATTCTTGTGTGCTGGTCACCCCACCCAGACCCAACCAACAATGCGGCCATACCCATGATACATGGGACAACAGTCAGCCCCAGCGAATGTGGAAGTCAATATCATGCAGAGGAAGAACCTGAACAGTCAGAACAAATGGTATAACAGATCTCATAAAGTGAATTAAATAGACTTATGTTATGGCGACATATAAGGTTTAGTAAGGTTATACGTACACTGGGATGTGGATATTCCAGTGGACGTTCAGCCATGTGGGGTCCATATGCCCCTCATGCCCACCAGTAGAGTTGATCGAACCTCTGGAAGTTCGGGTTCTGCTGGTTCGGCCGAACTTCCGGACAAAGTCCGGGTTCGGGACCGGACTTGACCCGAACTTTGTCCCGGCCCCCGAACCCCATTGAAATCAATGGGGACCCGAACTTTTAGGCACAAAAATGGCTGTAACAAAGTCCTGGCAAGTCCCAGAGGTCTGCAAAAGGAAGGAAATGGGGGTAAGAGTCGGACAAGTGCCCTACAAAGAAATGGGGATAGGGAAATAACTTAAAATAATTTTAAGCTAAAATCACATAAAAAAAATAAAAAATGGAGGTGAATGTGGAGTTGGAGGTTGAGGAGGTGGTGAAAGTGGCGGTGGAGGAGGAGGAGGTAGCCAACACTGTTTTTTTTTATTTTTGTGCAAGAAATGATGATTTAAAATCATCTCCAAGTTCTATAGGGAAAGTTTCATCCAGCCGCATAGAGAGCCATATTATTGTTCTAAAATCATCTCCAAGTTCTATAAGGAAAGTTTCTTCCAGCCGCATAGAGAGCCATATTATTGTTCTAAAATCATCTCCAAGTTCTATAGGGAAAGTTTAATCCAGCCGCATAGGGAGGCTGATCCTGGGCTGGAGCATCCCAATAGGTACACCCCGTTGTGTGATATTGAGGAAACCAGCCAGGAACCAGCATCGCCGGAGCAGAGTGGCGCCCCTAGCTGCCAGGGGAGTAACTCCTCCAGCGAGGGTGGAGATGAAGTCAGGCGAAAGGTAAGGCAGATTGTGGTGATGGGGGACTCGATTCTTAGAAACACAGAGAGGCCAATCCGTCACAAAGACCTGAAGAACCGAACTGTAAACTGTTTACCAGGCACTCGGGTTCGGGACATCACGGATCGGGTGGACAGATTGCTGGGAGGGGCTGGGGAAGACCCGGCTGTCATGGTGCATGTTGGCACCAATGACAAAGTTAGAGGTAGGTGGAGTGTCCTAAAAAAAGATTTCAGGGACCTAGGAGCAAAGTTGAAGATTAGGACCTCCAAGGTAGTATTCTCAGAAATACTACCGGTACCTCGAGCCACACCAGAGAGGCAGCGGGAGATTAGGGAAGTCAACAAGTGGCTGAGGAGCTGGTGTAGAAAGGAGGGTTTTGGGTTCCTGGAGAACTGGGCCGATTTCTCAATCGGTTACGAGCTCTACAGGAAGGATGGGCTGCACCTGAATGGGGAAGGTGCAGACCAGCTGGGAATTAGGATGGTCAAAAAGTTAGAGGGGCTTTTAAACTAGGCAACGGGGGGGAGGGTCCAGACTTAGAAATAGCCAGTGTAGAACAGAGTTCAGGGGGTAGTATTGGGGGGAGGAGTGATAGGCCGGTAAGGAATTTAAACAAGTGGCAAGTAGTGTAACAAGTCCAATACGCAGACAAGGAATACCCAGCAAGGAAACAGTAGGCGTCCAGACAAAACTACGTGGCTTGTTCACCAATGCCAGGAGTCTGGCAGACAAGATGGGAGAACTAGAGCTGCTACTGTATGAGGAGGAATTCGATTTTGTGGGAATTTCGGAGACTTGGTTCAACAGCTCTCATGATTGGCTGGCTACCATTCAGGGGTATTCCCTATATCGCAGGGATAGGGAGGGCAAAAAGGGTGGAGGGGTATGCCTGTACATAAAAAATGACATAAAAATAAATGTGAGAGATGACATCAATAATGGTTGTGGGGAGGAAGTTGAAGCCTTATGGGTAGAGCTACAAAGGGAAGACAAGGGGAAAGTATTACTGGGAATATGCTATAGACCTCCTAATCAGAAGGAGAAGGGGGAGGCAGACCTCCTATCACAATTTGGAATAGCGGCAAGGATGGGAAGTGTTATCATAATGGGGGATTTTAATTATCCAGATATTGACTGGGAGGAAGGTACTGCACGTTCAGCTAAGGCTCGCCATTTCCTAAATGTCCTGCAGGATAATTTCATGGGTCAGATGGTAAATGTACCAAGAAGAGAAAAAGCATTATTGGACCTTTTGATTACCAACAACACAGACCTGATCACAGACGTGGAAGTAAGAGGCAATCTAGGAAATAGCGATCACAGGTCAATTAGTTTTAGCATAAATTACACAAATAGGAAACGCAAGGGGAATACAAAGACACTGAATTTTAAAAGAGCCAACTTCCATAAACTACGCTCCTTGCTGGAAGATGTTAACTGGGATAACATTCTAGGAACAATGAATGCGGAGGAAAAATGGGAGTGTTTCAAGAACACACTAAACAAAGGTATTAGCCAGTGTATCCCAACAGGAAATAAAATTAAAAGAGCTAACCAAAAACCAGGATGGCTTAATGCCGACATAAAGGCACACATAAAAGCAAGAAAGAAGGCCTTCAAAAAATACAAGGAAGAGGGATCTCAGTCAGATTTTAAGTACTACAATAACACGCAATAAAAAATGCAAAGGGGCAATCAGAGCAGCTAAGATTGAACATGAAAGACACATAGCTGAGGAAAGTAAAAAGAATCCCAAAAAAATCTTTAAGTATATAAACAGTAAGAGAGGGGGGTCAGATCATATTGGCCCAATAAAGAATGATGAAGGTATTTTGGTTACAGAGGATGGAGAAATGGCAAAGGTGTTGAACTCATTTTTCTCCTCAGTATTCACAAAGGAAATGGGGGGATCAATTATTCAGAACTACAATGCTGGTCCTCATGTCAC
This sequence comes from Glandirana rugosa, assembly GCA_018402905.1. NCBI lineage: Eukaryota > Metazoa > Chordata > Amphibia > Anura > Ranidae > Glandirana > Glandirana rugosa. The sequence goes on from BLSH010465173.1 coordinate 450,301, forward strand.
CTCACAGGAAGCACACCTGTGGCTGACTGAGGGTGAAATCAGGAATAGGCTTGAAAAACTGAACACCAATAAGTCACCGGGCCCAGATGGCTTACACCCAAGGGTCCTTAAGGAACTTAGCCAAGTTATTGCCAGACCCTTGTACCTAATCTTTAAGAGCAGTTTTCTGACTGGTATGATACCAGCTGACTGGAGGAAAGCCAATGTGGTACCAATATATAAAAAGGGACCAAGATATATCCCTGGGAATTACAGACCAGTTAGCTTAACATCAATAACATGCAAGCTCTTGGAGGGAATAATAAGGGATTATATACATGATTATTGTAATGAGAACGGTATCATTAGCGGTAATCAACATGGGTTAATGAAGAATCGCTCTTGCCAAACCAATCTATTAACCTTCTATGAGGAGGTGAGCTGCCACCTAGATAAAGGAAGGCCTGTGGACGTGGTGTACCTGGATTTTGCGAAGGCGTTTGATACAGTTCCCCATAAACGTTTACTGTACAAATTAAGGTCCCTCAACATGAATCAAAGGGTGAGTACCTGGATTGAAAACTGGCTGCAGGGGAGAGTCCAGAGGGTGGTGATAAATGGGAAGTACTCAGAATGGTCTGGTGTAGAAAGTGGGGTTCCTCAAGGTTCTGTCCTGGGACCAATCCTTTTCAATTTATTCATAAATGATTTGGAGGACGGGGTGAAAAGCTCAATCTCAATATTTGCGGATGATACCAAGATAAGCAGGGCAATAAACTCTCCACAGGATGTGGAAACTTTGCAAGAAGATCTGAACAAATTATTGGGGTGGGCAGGCAAATGGCAAATGAGTTTTAACGTAGAAAAATGTAAGATAATGCATTTGGGTACCAAGAACCTAAACGCTAACTACTCACTAGGGGGGGAGCCCCTGGGGGAAACTAGGATGGAAAAAGACCAAAGGGATATTGAGCAAGTGGAGAGCCTAAGGTTGGAGCACCACGTCCAACAAAATATGAATCCAAGAAACGAAAAAGAGGGGGAAACCTCAAAACGAGGGTCCCAAGGACTTTAAAGGTGCTCCGTAATAATACTCCAAACTACACAAATTATTTGGTAAAAAAATCTAAAACCACTTTATTTTATTACATACACAAATAAAATAAAATATGTTCCCCATGTGTCGGAAACACATTACAAACAAACTCAAAACATATATAGTATTGTAAGATTACAAAGTAAATCCAGATGGATCCTACTTAGGGTCAGCTGAACCCCGCTCGACATGTTTCGCCCTTGGGGGCTTCATCAGGAGACTCAGAGGGGCTGACTGCGATACAAAGAATATTTGTCATTTGTCATAATAATGAAAAGATTCGTACAACATGTATTCAACCAATATGGTACCATGGGAATTAGATTGATATAAATTTAATATTGCAGGATAATAATACTTTCAAAACCCTCATGTTGTGTACTAACCTCCATATATATCCATTACTAATAACTACATAAATTATGCAGATGTGAATATTTATCTTTAGCAATGTTATATATATATGTATTTATCAATATATGGCAATTTCGAAAACCCATATGTACATATACATGTATCAATAAGTATCTTACCATTAACTCATATATCAAGCATCGATGGATCAATATTGGAAACAGCTGTCAGTCATAATTCTCGGAACCATAGAACCGGGGGACCTAGTTAAAGATTCATGTTACGAAGCTGCCTGCATCCAATAGTGAAATAGAATGTATAGTGAATGAACTATACATCAAAAGTATGTAAAGTATATATAGGGTAGGTAGGTAGAAAAGAAGTATATATATATACATTCTACTTACTAGGAGCAACAAAAAGGAGACCACCGTTTGTCCAGGATATTGGGAGAAATAAGCTCCCTGTTCCAAAGTGGTATAGAGTTCAGTCCCTTTTTACTGATTGGAATCTAATAGTCCAACTGGGTTAGACATGGTTCCAAGGGCACGTAAAGAAACAACCGCACACGCCAGAAATTTGCTCTTCGGTGTTAGTCACCGGGGATTGCTGTAGGTCCAAAGTTCTGCTGAATAAGAAAAATGAACCAAAATAAATGAACAAAACAGAGCCTTTAGCTCATATATAAACAAAAAAAGGGGAGAAAAGGAAAACGGGCAGCTTTCTGTGAGATTAGGATCCCCGAGTTTGTACTCCTGATACCCCCAAAACTAGAACCGGGGGGAGTGGGAAGGAACGGGGAAAAGAGAAAAAGGAGGGGGAAAGGAGGTCCCTATAGGACCTACGTTTACCTGAACCACCTAGGGACTGGTTCTGTTTTATGAGGAGTCCACGAGGGGAAGACAGGGGACCACTGCCGTCCTGTTTCCACGCTGTCTCTGCCAGAGAAGATGGCGGCTGATTCCAGCCGTTTTATCCCCAGTTCCGCCCCGCCGGCGTCTGACGTCACCGGCGGAACGCGGACGTGTAGGAGACATCCATTTCCGCTCCATGCGGTCGGATCAAAGGAAGGATGTGACGCCAGGTGGGAACCTCCTCCATCCTGTGGGAAGGCCCAATCCAGGCATAGCCCAACCTTCAGAGCTGGAACGCACAGGGGTAAGGTACCCATGGGCTATCCGCTCCGATCCGCCCCCAGGCTGGTTCTGGATGAGACCAAGAAAGGGCTCCTGGGGATATACATTGGTCTCTACGTAATCCCTTCAGGTGCCCATGCTGTCCGTATGGTTCCATCCTGACTGACATTGTTACCAATTTACAAAAATGATCCAATATCGATTACATATAACATGCAATGTTACATTAGAAAAACCATATCATACTTTTAATCTCCTTATACATACATGTACATTTGTGGAAGAAAAAAAAAAAAAATTATAAAAACGGTTTGTATGATAAACAGTCATTAAGACCTGGATAGTGTAAAGCAGATAAAGTCTGAATCCAACGTGTCTCACGTTGAAGTAATGATTTTTTTTTTTTTTTTTTTTTTTTCTTCCACAAATGTACATGTATGTATAAGGAGATTAAAAGTATGATATGGTTTTTCTAATGTAACATTGCATGTTATATGTAATCGATATTGGATCATTTTTGTAAATTGGTAACAATGTCAGTCAGGATGGAACCATACGGACAGCATGGGCACCTGAAGGGATTACGTAGAGACCAATGTATATCCCCAGAAGCCCTTTCTTGGTCTCATCCAGAACCAGCCTGGGGGCGGATCGGAGCGGATAGCCCATGGGTACCTTACCCCTGGGCGTTCCAGCTCTGAAGGTTATCCCTGATATTTGTGATGTTCTTACCACATATGTGTTTAGATTGCTTTGGACCTTGGATCTAAAAAATCTCCCTAAATAGAGGGTTTAGCATTTGCTGGTACAATAGTAGTACTCTTATTCAGTAGACTGTGTAATGCTGGAGTCAAATTACTTTTAACAATACCTGGATCCCCTGTTCGAGACGACGCATTAGAGCATTTTCTATCAGTGCCTTTATGTGAATACCCACCACCATAGTTAAGTGATCGTTTAGGCAACCGTGCTCGTGAGGATTGTGAATTGGATAGCCGAAAGTGTACCTGTGAAGAAACAGAAGCAGTGGTAGATGAGTCAGATTCTGAAGTATCTTCTATCTGAGAATGCATGTGGAAATTGTTATGTCTACCAGTATTGAAATTTGATTTTTTTCCAATCCATTTGTAAGCGTATCCTTCAGAGAAGGCAAGTTTATCTAGATTGAACTTTTTTTGTTTTTTAGTGACGATTTCCTTATTCATGACTTCTAGGTATTCCTTAATTTCTTTCCATTTAGGTGGAAAGGTGGTGAGTTCTAAGACATGTTTATATTGATCATTTAGAGTTTCTATTTCTTCATCTAATGATTGCATGTCTTTGACATATTGATTTACCAACAGAGTCATTAACTCTTTGCTACATTGGGTTAGGGTATTTTCCCAGAGTTTTTTTAACTCCTCTGTAGGATTTTTAATAGTTGGAAAAGTATGAAAGCGAAGGCCTTGGGGGTTAATGTCTTCCCTAATGTATCGTTGGAAAAATTCAGTATGCCAGTGTAAATGCGATTTCCTTTGAAGGAGTATCTTAATTTTGCCTAGGTACATGGCTAGGTCATCGTCACTTTTTTGGTGTTTTTGATACGTTCTTTCTCTATCTGAGACATGAAGGCAGCCCATGCGGTACCATGAAGGTCCATTTTGGTGTATGGTCGGTCCACAGAAACAAAGGCTGCAGACCCCCAAGGGGAATGTTTGGACGATATGGGTAGGTCAAAAGATTCTTATTAAATGGTATAAGGCACTAATTACAAAAGAAGGGATGCCTCTGGGTGTGTTATCCACCCAAATTAAAATTTCAAGAGTGCCATAGATAGTACTCAGTATATGGTGGTACCTTTGTCCAGAAACAATATTAGCAAGCGGGGGGGGGGGGGGGGGGGG
>BLSH010465173.1:454758-471196 GCA_018402905.1 Glandirana rugosa
CAATATCTAGAGCTCTCCCCTATTGAGGCAAAAGATGGACTTTAATGGTACCGTACCCATTGAGTACAACAATATTTATAAAAATATATACATTTTTATTACAATTATTTTAAAATTGGGAAAAAGGAGTACAAAATTATACATTTAAAACTTACACAGACCAAAAAAATCAGACATCTATACAGTTGGTCATAGGAAGAATACTTATGCAATTGTCTGTAGACTCTACATGTTTCGCGGATTTATGAAATATCACCGCTTCCTCAGGAGTCTTTCATAATGCTACGTGTTAATTATCTCTATCGAAATTGTTTTAGACTTATCTTACATCATGAAACATGAGAGGCAACTCTGTGATGTAATAGAGCGGCTCCTATAGTCTTTTTCCCTCCACCTCTTTTTTATCAGGTAATCATATATATATATTAATATATATATATATATATATATATATTTATTTTATGTAATACTATCTACTTTTATCTGGGAGGCATATTGTTATTTCTTCTAAGGGTAATACTGACTGCTTAAACTCATAGAGATATAATATAACTGTGGCCCTGAGTGGTAATACACTCCTGGACCTTATACTATACATTTAGTATGAACGGCCGATTAAGAGTTAGAAGTATATAGCTGGTGGGCATGAGGGGCATATGGACCCCACATGGCTGAACGTCCACTGGAATATCCACATCCCAGTGTGCGTATGACCTTACTAAACCCTATATGTTTCCATAACATACATTTATTTAATTCACTTTATGAGGACTGTTATACCATTTGTTCTGACTGTTCAGGTTCTTCCTCTGCACGCTATTGGCTTCCACATTTGCCGGGGCTGACTATTGTCCTGTGTATCATGGGTATGGCCACATTGTTGGTTGAAGAGGGTCTGGGTGGGGTGATCAGCAAACAAAAATAATACTGTTGCGTTAAAACATTCTCTATATTTTCTATATTCATGATATATGTATCTATACGATTTTCAAATGTGTTGTCTAATAATTTGTTTCTCATTATACTTTTGCAGTATACACAGAAATCAAATCTAACTCTACATACTCTTCTGTAAAAAAGACTCCTGAGGAAGCGGTGATATTTAATAAATCTGCGAAACATGTCGAGTCTACAGACAATTGTATAAGCATTCTTTCTATGACCAACTGTATAGATGCCTGATTTTTTGGTCTGTGTAAATTTTAAATGTATACTTTTTTTTCTGTGCTGGTGTCAGTGATCTATATCTTGGTGCTGGTGTCAGTGCTCTCTATCTCTGTGCTGGTGTTAGTGCTCTCTATCTCAGTGCTGGTGTCAGTGCTCTCTATGTTGGTTCTTGTGTCATTGCTCTCCATCTCGGTGCTGGTATCAGTGCTCTCTATCTCAGTGCTTGTGTCAGTGCTCTCTATCTCGGTGCTGGGGTCAGTGCTCTCTATCTTGGTGCTGGTGTCAGTGCTCTCTATCACGGTGCTGGTGTCAGCGCTCTCTATCTCAGTGCTGGTGTCAGTGCTCTCTATCTTGTTGCCGGTGTCAGTGCTCTCTATCTCAGTGCCCTCTAGCTTGGTGCTGGTGTCAATGCTCTCTATCACGGTGCTGGTGTCAGTGCTCTCTATCTCTCTCTCAGTGCTGGTGTCAGTGCTCTCTCTCTTTCAGTGCTGGTGTCAGTGCTCTCTATCTCAGTGCTGGTGTCAGTGCTCTCTATCTCAATGCTAGTGTCAGTGCTCTCTATCTCTCTTTCAGTGCTGGTGTCACTGCTTTCTATCTCAGTGCTGCTGTCAGTGCTCTCTATCTCAATGCTGGTTTCAATGCTTTCTATCTTGGTGCTAGTGTCAGTGCTCTCTATCTCAGTGCTGGTGTCAGTGCTCTTTATCTTGGTGCTTGGTGAAAATCATATAGATACATATATCATGAATATAGAAAATATAGAGAATGTTTTAACGCAACAGTATTATTCTTGTGTGCTGGTCACCCCACCCAGACCCCCCTCAACCAACAATGCGGCCATACTCATGATACACGGGACAACAGTCAGCCCCGACAATTGTGGAAGTCAATAGCGTGCAGAGGAACAACCTGAACAGTCAGAACAAACGGTATAACAGATCTCATAAAGTGAATTAAATAAATTTATGTTATGGAGACATATAGGGTTTAGTAAGGTCATACGCACACTGGGATGTGGATATTCCAGTGGATGTTCAGCCATGTGGGGTCCATATGCCCCTCATGCCCACCAGCTATACACTTCTAACTCTTAATCGGCCGTTCATACTAAACGTATAGTATAAGGTCCAGGAGTGTATTACCACTCAGGGCCACAGTTATATTATATCTCTATGAGTTTAAGCAGCCAGGGTATGGCCGCATTGTTGGTTGAGAGGGGTCTGGGTGGGGTGACCAGCACACAAGGATAATACTGTTGCGTTAAAACATTCTCTATATTTTCTATATGCATGATATATGTATCTATACAATTTTCAAATGTGTTGTCTAATAATTTGTTTCTCATTATACTATTGCAGTATACATAGGCATCAAATCTAACTGTACATACTCTTCTGTAAAAAAGACTCCTGAGGAAGTGGTGATATTTCATAAAGCCGCAAAACATGTCTGATTTTTTGGTCTATGTACATTTTAAATGTATACTTTTTTGTACTCCTTTTTCCCAATTTTAAAATTTTTTAAATAAAAATGAATATATTTTTATAAATATTGTTCTATCTCAGTGCTGGCATCAGTGCTCTCTATCTCGGTGCTGGTTTCAGTGCTCTCTATCTCAGTGCTGGTGTCAGTGATCTCTATCTCAGTGCTGGTATCAGTGCTCTCTATCTCAGTGCAGGTGTCAGTGATCTCTATTTTGGTGCTGGTGTCAGTGCTCTCTATCTCTGTGCTGGTGTTAGTGCTCTCTATCTCAGTGCTGGTGTCAGTGCTCTCTATGTCGGTGCTGGTGTCATTGCTCTCTATCTCGGTGCTGGTATCAGTGCTCTCTATCTCAGTGCTCTCTATCTTAGTGCTTGTGTCAGTGCTCTCTATCTCGGTGCTGGGGTCAGTGCTCCCTATCTTGGTGCTGGTGTCAGTGCTCTCTATCGCGGTGCTGGTGTCAGCGCTCTCTATCTCAGTGCTGGTGTCAGTGCTCTCTATCTCGTGGCTGGTGTCAGTGCTCTCTATCTCAGTGCTGGTGTCAGTGCTCTCTGTCTCAGTGCCCTCTATCTCGGTGCTGGTGTCAATGCTCTCTATCTCGGTGCTGGTGTCAGTGCTCTCTATCACTCTCTCAGTGCTGGTGTCAGTGCTCTCTCTCTTTCAGTGCTGGTGTCAGTGCTCTCTATCGCAGTGCTGGTGTCAGTGCTCTCTATGTCGGTGCTGGTGTCATTTCTCTCTATCTCGGTGCTGGTATCAGTGCTCTCTATCTCAGTGCTCTCTATCTCAGTGCTTGTGTCAGTGCTCTCTATCTCAGTGCTGGTGTCAGTGCTCTCTATCTCAGTGCTGGTGTCAGTGATCTCTATCTTGGTGCTGGTGTCAGTGCTCTCTATCTCTGTGCTGGTGTTAGTGCTCTCTCTCTCTCAGTGCTGGTGTCAGTGCTCTCTATGTCGGTGCTGGTGTCATTGCTCTCTATCTCGGTGCTGGTATCAGTGCTCTCTATCTCAGTGCTCTCTATCTTAGTGCTTGTGTCAGTGCTCTCTATCTCAGTGCTGGTGTCAGTCCCCTCTATCTTTGTGCTGGGGTCAGTGCTCCCTATCTCGGTGCTGGTGTCAATGCTCTCTATCTCGGTGCTGGTGTCAGTGCTCTCTATCACTCTCTCAGTGCTGGTGTCAGTGCTCTCTCTCTTTCAGTGCTGGTGTCAGTGCTCTCTATCTCAGTGCTGGTGTCAGTGCTCTCTATGTCGGTGCTGGTGTCATTTCTCTCTATCTCGGTGCTGGTATCAGTGCTCTATCTCAGTGCTTGTGTCAGTGCTCTCTATGGCAGTGCTGGTGTCAGTGCTCACTATCTCAGTGCTAGTGTCAGTGCTCTCTATCTCTCTCTCTCAGTGCTGGTGTCACTGCTTTCTATCTCGGTGCTGCTGTCAGTGCTCTCTATCTCAATGCTGGTTTCAATGCTTTCTATCTTGGTGCTGGTGTCAGTGCTCTCTATCTCAGTGCTGGTGTCAGTGCTCTTTATCTTGGTGCTTGGTGAAAATCGTATAGATACATATATCATGCATATAGAAAATATAGAGAATGTTTTAACGCAACAGTATTATTCTTGTGTACTGGTCACCCCACCCAGACCCCCCTCAACCAACAATCCAGCCATACTCATGATACACGGGACAACAGTCGGCGAATGTGGAAGTCAATAGCGTGCAGAGGAACAACCTGAACAGTCAGAACAAATGGTATAACAGACCTCATAAAGTGAATTAAATAAACTTATGTTATGGAGACATATAGGGTTTAGTAAGGTCATACGCACACTGGGATGTGGATATTCCAGTGGATGTTCAGCCATGGGGGGTCCATATGCCCCTCATGCCCACCAGCTATATACTTCTAACTCTTAATCGGCCGTTCATACTAAACATATAGTATAAGGTCCAGGAGTGTATTACCACTCAGGGCCACAGTTATATTATATCTCTATGAGTTTAAGCAGTCAGGGTATGGCCGCATTGTTGGTTGAGGGGGATCTGGGTGAGGTGACCAGCACACAAGGATAATACTGTTGCATTAAAACATTCTCTATATTTTCTATATGCATGATATATGTATCTATATGATTTTCAAATGTGTTGTCTAATAATTTGTTTCTCATTATTCTGTTGCAGTATACACAGGCATCAAATCTAACTGTACATACTCTTCTGTAAAAAAGACTCCTGAGGAAGCAGAGATATTTAATAAATCCGCGATTTATGTGATAAATTATACACAGACAGAATGACCTCCTGAGCAGTCCACGATAAGTGAATGCTGATATACCGGTCACAGTGGATCTATAATGTTGGTGAATGGAGCACAATTCACAGAGGCAGGTGGGGAGGCAATAAACTTCAATGAGCTCAAGTCAGTAAAAAACATGTGCCTGCTCTGTGATGTTAAGTCATTGTACTAATCCAGATAATGCCAGCTTACTCACAGTTTGCAGGCAAAATGTCACGGTACTGACTAGATGAAGGGCACCATTAGTCGTCTCACACTCTCCCAGGCTACAGTGGTTTACACACAATGACCACACTGGGGGAGGCAGTTCAGTCTTCTCTTTCATTGATTGGAATCCGTCAGGTGCTGTGCTGCACGCCAGTGGGCATGTGTGTCTCCTGTGTTCCAGTGGTAGCTTCGGTATGCGTGAGGCTACCTGTCAATCCCTTCAGCTCCTTCAGCTCAGCCGAGCTCTCAGGTACTGTAGCTGCAATATGACAGGTCCACTTAGCTGGAAGGGGTAAAAGGGGAAGGTGGAAAATGTGTAGCGGCAGGTGAATGTCACCCCTGGGCAGGAGGTCATGTGGAAGTAGAGTCGACTCACAATGGTCTCCAATCCCACTGGGGTGCTCCAATCATGGACAGGGTTGTCCATGGGGACCAGACATTGGTGTGTGGATAAAGATGGGGTGGTGTAGTGGCAGATGCGGGGGGTTCAGGGACTCCAGCTGCAGGGAGAGACACAGCTACTACGCCACAACCTCCTTCTGTAACTGGCTACCACCACCATGAGAGAGAGCCAGGCCCCCCATCCCTACTCCTCCTGTATCCAGCTCTCCTTAGCCACCGTGACCAGCCTTTATGTACACCCCCTGTCCCATCCCCTCCACTCCCTTCCTCCTGATTATCAGTGCCACAAACAGTGAGGACAGCTGAGTCCTCTGCCAGTGTCCCAGTTTGCCCACCTGTGATTGATAAGCCCCTGACCCCTCCCTTTTTTCCTGCCCTCACCCCCACCTATGCAGAGCTCCACTGCGGAGGGTTGGAAAGGCCCCAGCCCAGCCCAGTCCAGTGCTTATACTCAACCATGGTGGGCTGGGCTGGCACTACCTGCTGATTGGCTTTTCTGCTGCTATCTCCCACCAGGAGCTCTTCCCCTATGGGGAAACTCTGGGGGATCTACTGCGGCCCGACGGCAATGACGAGACCCCCAAGGTGGTGAACCAAGCAGAGACCCCTTCTCTTCTAGGAGGCTGAGTTCAAGGAGCTCTATGAGTGCAGCAATGAGAGAAAGAGGTCACTGAGTGCAACAATGAGAAAAATAACACTAACAATAGCACCTAGATAGAGAGCACTGACACCAGCACTAAAATAAAGAGCACTGACACCAGCACTAGGATAGAGAGCACTGACACCAGCACCGAGATAGAGAGCACTGACACCAGCACCAACATAGAGAGCACTGACGCCAGCACTGAGATAGAGAGCACTGACACCAGCACTGAGACAGAAACCACTGACACCAGCACTGAGAGAGATGGAGAACACTGACACCAGCACTTAGAGAGAGATAGAGAGCACTGACACCAGCACTGAGATAGAGAGCACTGACACCAACACAGGGATAGAGAGCGCTGAGATAGAGTGCACTGACACCCGCACCGAGATAGAAAGCACAGACACCAGCACCAAGATAAAGAGCACTGACACCAGCACTGAGATAGACAGCACTGACACCAGCACCAAGATACAAAGTATTGACACCAGTATTGAGATAGAGAGCACTGACAGCTGCACTGAGATAGAAAACGCTGACATCAGCACTGAGAGAGAGAGAGCACTGACACCAGCACTGAAAGAGAGAGAGCACTGACACCAGCATTGAGAGAGAGATAGAGAGCACTGACACCAGCACCGAGATAGAGAGCACTGGCACCAGCACTGAGAGAGCACTGACACCGGCACTGAGATAGAGAGCACTGATACCAGCACCAAGATAGAAAGCACTGACACCAGCACTGCGATAGAGAGCACTGACACCAGTACTGAGATAGAGAGCATTGACACCAGCACTGAGAGAGAGAGCACTGATATAGAAAGCACTGACACCAGCACCAAGATAGAGAGCACTTACACCAGCACTGAGAGAGAGAGCACTGAGATAGAAAGCACTGACACTAGCACTGAGATAGAGAGCACTGACACCAACATTGAGATAGGGAGCACCAACACCAGGCCGAGATAGAGCACAGTGACACGAGCACTGACATAGAGAGCACTGACACCAACACTGAGATAAATAGCACGGACATGAGCACTGGTATAGAGAACACTAATACGAGCACTGAGATAAAGAGCACTGACACCAGCATCAAGATAGAGAGCACTGACTCCAGCACCGAGATAGAGAGCACTGGCACCAGCACTGAGATAGAGAGCACTGGCACCAGCACCAACATAGAGAGCGCTGACACTAGAACTGAGATAGAGAGCACTGATACCAGCACCGAGATAGAGAGCACCAAGATAGAGTGCACTGACACCAGCACTAAGATAGAAAGCACTGACACCAGCACCGAGATAGAGATCACTGACACCAGCACTGAGATAGAGAGCATTGACACCAACAATGAGATGGAGCGCACTGACACCAGCACCGAGATAGAGAGCACTGACACCAGCACTGAGATAGAGAGCATTGACACCAGCACAGAGATAAAGAGCACTGACACCAGTACTGATATAGAGAGCACTGACACCTGCACTGAGATAGAGAGCATTGACACCATCACTGAGAAAGAGAGCACTGACACCAGCACTAATATAGAGAGCACTGACACCAGCACTAAGATAGAGAGCACTGGCACCAGCACTGTGATAGAGAGCACTGACATCAGCACCAAGATAGAAAGCACTAAGACAGAGAGCACACTGACACCAGCACAGAGATAGAGAGCACTAACACCAGCACCGAAATAGAGAGCACTGACACATCACTGAGATAGAAAGCAATGACACCAGCACTGAGATAGAGAGAACTGACACCAGCACTAAAATAGAGAGCACCAAGATAGAAAGCACTGACACCAGCACCGAGATAAAGAGAACTGACACCAGCACTTTAAAGCTCTTAATATATGCATTTTATACAGTTAATTTTTTTATCGCTTAAATTATTTTTCCCATTAGGGGCGTGAGTGGAGCCTCATGTCTAGGTTCTGCCTAAGGCATCACAAAGCCTAGAGCCGCCTCTGCCTGTGCAGATAACCTGGGGCAGCCACAGTTAGGAACTGAAAGTAAAGCCCGTAGCAATAAAAAAAATAGGCGCATGTCTGCATGATAGGGGGAACAGGCAGCCTTATCATAATCCCCAGGCATGGGCGATGTGGAGTGGCTCTTCAGGCAGCTACGAGCTGCAGCCAATTCCAGGGGCCCAGGTTGGTTGGAGCAGCAGGTCTCCTCCTTGCTAGGCGGGGAGTTCCCTGCTGCGGAGGACCGGACACATCAGCGCGCTTGGCAGTCACAGCCACTGGAGCATTTTAGTCCTACTGTGCCCTCCAGAGCTGAGCACCAGGTTCGGGAGCCCATTACACATGGACCCTTCAGGGGGGTCAGCTCTACCCCTGGGAGTAATACCCTTCGCCGGTGGTGCTCTTCCAGGCGGGGCCTTCACCTACCATTCCCACCCCTCCCCTGTCTGGGCAGCATGGGAGTCCTGATGCCGCGGCCGCTCCCCAGTGATGTCCCGGCCAGCAAGGCGGCCCAACGTGGGAGACAATCTGCTGTGGGCACCAGCCAATCAGTGGGAGCGGCTGGCAGCCCATCCCGGTCCAGCAGCAGGACAGTGGTGCCCCTTGTGGTGATGTCGGCACTGAGGCCCAGTCGGAGCTCCGGGCAGAAGAGGCCCTGCTCCTCCTGGTGGATCGTGGCTTACCCGTCGGCGTGAGGAAATGGACCAGCAGCCTGGACCCTCGGTACCACGCAGCGCTCTCAAAGATGGCCGACATTCCACGACACTAGACAGATCCGAGGGTGTGCTGTCCTAGCTCTGATGACAGTGATGTCCTTGGGCCCTCGTCAGCGGTGGATGTGGTATCAGGGGCTGCAGGTTCTTGCCCTGCGCAGCCTGGAAAGTCCTCAATGTTTTTTAATACTGCCTTATTTTCTGTGTTGCAGGGTGCGTTGGCGGTGGGGCAGGGTGGGCCAGCTGGAGTTGGGGGGGTCGATTGCAGCAGGAGCAGCCCCCGCAGCACACGCAGCAGATCCTGGGTCCGCTACATCCGGTGCAGTGGCAGGCCTGCAGGATCTGGTAGCGGGTCTGCAAGCTTTGGTTCAGAGGTTTAACTCGGGCTCGACACCTGTGGCATCTCCTATGTCCGCGTGGGTGTTGGAAGGGGCACGGGACCGTCCGCTGGTCCCACGGCGTCACTCGTGGGCAGTGTGGCCTCTCCTGCATTGAGGGAATATGTGGTGTCACCAGGGGTGGCTTCAGCTGATCCGGAGTCGGGGGTAAGTCTCCGGATTCGGTTCGCTTGGCTGATTCAGCCAAATGCGAAGTGTACGTCTGCTTTGAGGGCCCATTGGGCACCCATCTCAAGCCTGAAGTGTGGGAAAAAATTTGGAAATACAAGTAGGTAGAAATGTTTACGTTACTCCCCCTTGAGAAATTCAACCTGGATAGGGTGAAGCCTGAGGAGTCAAAAAAGGAAGACGAGGAGAAACGTAGGTATCACCTGATTCCACACACTTTTAGTAATTGGTTACAGGCCTTTGCTATTCTGGCCAGCGTGATTGGGGAGAGGCACCCGGAAAATTGTTTGGCTCTCTTCTGCTACCTGGAAGCGATCAGTGAGGCTCACCGAGTATATGGTTGGATTGCATGGCCGGGCCATTCTCTCAACCCCAGCTGACCAATTTGGTGGTTGGGACTGGTGCCTAAGAGGGAACCACGGAAGTTCCATCTTATACATCATCTGTCTTTCCCTAAGGGTCTCTAGGTCAAAGATGCCATCGATCCGGAGGCTTGTGCTGTGTCCTACACTTCATTTGACGCCGCCATTTATTGGGTTCGTCAGTACGGGTCCGGGGGGCTCTCTTGGCCAAAACAGATATAGAGGCGGCTTTTCGGTTGCTGCCAGTACATCCGCAGAGTTTTCATCTCCTTGATGGCAGATGGTTGGATTTGTTTTACGTCGACCACTGTTTACCAATGGGTTTTTCTATCTCTTGCGCATTCTTTGTAACATTCAGTTCCTTTGTTGAATGGGTGGCCAGAGAGGTATCAGGGGAGGTGGAGAAATAGGCGCAAGGCCAAGCAGTGGGTCTGCAAGGGTTGGGGTTTGTCCAGGGGAAGGGACTGCAGATCGGCAGCTCTTCTGTGGGTAAGCCAAGCCACAACACTAGAATACAATAAACAAAGAGAAGGCGCCTCTAAATGCAGAAAGTTTTATTACAATAAAATATGCACAGGATGATTACACTCACAGATTGGAAATCCTAGAAGAGCGTGTCCGCACTTTTGTCTGCGGATAGACATATGTGGATAGCAGTGTCTATTTCCTGCGGGTCTCTGTGTGCTGGTCGTCCGTGGGAAGAAAGTCCATCGATCGGGGCGACCGCCTGCGGTCGTTTCTGTGTAATTCCCCTCGTGGCAGTAGAGATGGTGAGGAGATCCCAGGAACCGCGCGCACAGCGTCCCGCGTCACTGGTGTGCGACGCGTTTCAGAGTCTGCAGGCCTGCGATGTGTGGAGCAGGCGCACTCTTTCATCAGGCAGTAGAGTCTCTACTGCCTACTGCAGACAAAAGTGCGGACACGCTCTTCTAGGATTTCCAATCTGTGAGTGTAATCATCCTGTGCATATTTTATTGTAATAAAACTTTCTGCATTTAGAGGCGCCTTCTCTTTGTTTAGAGAGGTATCAGGGGTCAGTTCCATCATTCATTACTGTATTTGGATGATTTTTTGTGTATAGACCCCTCCGTGTCCAAAGTGTGCAGAGTTTTGCTGGCCACCATTCAACATGTAGCTAAGCGCTTCGTTATTTCGATGGCAGGTGACAAAATGGAAGGCCCATGTACTACGATTATTTTCTTGGGGATTATCATCAACACTATAGCCATGGAATGTCACTCACCCGAGGACAAACTGTTGCCTCTCAGAGCAGAAATTGCTCTAATGATGGGAAAGTCCAGCTTCAGCAACTGCAGTCTCTCCTCAGCTGGCTTAACTTTGCATGCCGTATTCTGTCGATGGGCAGGATTTTTAGTCGGCATTTGTCGGCACCTACGGCAGGTATCACTTCTCCGAGTCACTTTGTCACGTTGACCGCGGAGCACATGGAGGACTTGAAGGTGTGGCATGCCTTCCTTGATTCCTCTAATGGCTGTTCTCTTTGGCAACAAGGTCCAGTCAGTAACTTTGACCCGGAGCTTTACACGGATGCTGCTGCGCCTTCTTCAAGGGGAGCTGGAGTGCAGAGTGTTGGCCTGTGGAATGGAGGGAGGCGGGGTTTCTGAGGAACATGGTGTTATTGGAACTTTTTCCAGTGCTAGTTGCCGTGGTAATCTGGGGGAATTTGTTTTGGGACAAAAAGATTTGTTTACATTGTGATAATATGGCGGTGGTTCAGGCACTGAACCAGCTGTCAGCCGCTTCAATGCCGGTGGTACGGGTGTTGCGGTAACTGGTTTTGCATTGCTTGTGGTTAAATGTCTTCATATATACTGTCCACCTGCCTGGGGTGAGTAATACAGTGGCGGATGCTCTGTCTTGTTTACAGCTGGACAAGTTCCGAGAGTTGGCACTGGACGCGAAGCTACACAGGGAGCCTTGTCCGCAAGAGCTTTGGTGGGTTTCGTTGGGGTAGCAACAATGCTACTTCAGAACTCTTTGAGTGCATCCACATGGGCTGCATATTCTAAGGTATGGAAGGAATGTGAGGGTCTTTTGGCCCGGGTTGGGGTAAAAATGGTAAGTATGGAATTCCCTTCCCTGTTGTATTTTATTTGTTTAAATTTTGAACAGGGTGTGTCAGTCTCGGCCATCAACAGAAAGTTGGCCGTTCTGGCTTTCCTTTTCAAATTATGGGGTGTTCCGGACCTTACTAAGGAATTCCTAATCTGTCAGCCCTGAAGTCACTTTTCTACTGTTACAGGTCTTATGGACTCAAGGAGGTCCAGTGTGCGATTCAGAAATATGAGGCTCTGTTGTTCAGGACAGCTTTTGTCTTGGCCTTTTTTGGGGCCCTTCGTATCAGCGAGTTGGTAAGTCAGTCCAAAATGGCAAAAGGAGGTCTGTTGTTGCAGGAGGTGAGTTATTGCCATTCTTCTGTAGCGTTGCTGATTCGGCGCTCCAAGACAGATCAGCAGGCCCGAGGTACGTATTTGCGCCTCTATAGAATTCCGGGTTCCCCAGTTTGCCAAGTATCGATGGTGGAGGAATATGGACAATTTCTCCCACAGCGGGAGGGATCTTATCTTATGCACCTGGATGGTTTGGCTCTGTCAAAATTGCAGTTTGTGGCTGTGTTTAGGCGTGGCTTGGTCGCAGCTGGTATTGATGCACAGAATTATTCCTCACACTCCTTCCGCATTGGAGCAGCTACAGAAGCCGCTCGGTAGGGGTTGGATGAGACGGTCTTAAGGCGTATTGGGAGATGGTAATCCGATCGGTTTAGGCTTTATGTTCGTCCGGAACTGATTTAATCTGTTGGTATGTTATTTTATTGTCTGCTGGGTTGATTCTGCATTGATTTATTTCATTTCAGGGCCTCCCCCTTGCCTCATTTGAATACTGGGGCATTCTTTGGTTTTTTGGGGGAAAAAGGGCTGAAGTTTGACCTGGTCGTCAGCTAGGTTTTGGTGGGAACAAGGCCACGGTTAGGTGAATCAAGATCCCAGGTTATTGTGGTGCAGGGTCCTTCCGGAAGTGCACCACTTTGCATGGCTGGACAGAGCTCCTGACATTCTAGTACTTCATGTCGAGGGTAACGAGCTGGGCATTTGGCCCATGCGTCATCTGGTTCAGGACATAAAATTTGTTTTCCTTTGGCTGCGCATGCCATTCCCTGATTTATTGGTGGTTTGGTGAGACATTGTTGGTTGCAATTCTTGGCACTTTGCCAGGTCGGCTGATAAACTGAACAAAGTGTAGATAAAAGTCAATAAAGAGGTGTGACGCTTTGCCACGCGCAACAGCGGTTTCGTGGTTTGACACAGAGATCTGAAGGTAGAGCGATGGTGTACACCTGAATGCCGTTGGTACTGATTTGTGGGCCTTAGGCATTCAGGATGGTGTGCAGCGAGCATTGCGTTTGTGGAGGTGTCCACAGGTGTAAGGTCTCACACCTGTGTCCGGTGGCGGTTGAGTCTGTGGAGGCATTTCCATTTGGGAACTGAAGGTTTGTCCCCGAGCCGGTGTTGCGCGGCTGGGGATAGTTAAGTGGTGTGGTTGTCCCCAAGCCAGTGTTGCGCGGCTGAGGATAATAATAAGATGAATAAAAGTATTAAAGTGGTACCCAACTGGATTGGGTGATGGGATGCCTCCTAAGATCTGCAACCTAGTTTAAAACTGGAATTAGGTTTTTTGTTTTGAAAAATGTTATTATTGTTATTTATTAATAAAGTGAATAATAAAAAAAGGTAGGCGCAGGGCTGCATGATATGGGGAACAGGAATAACAGCACTAAGGGGTTAAATCATTAGGAAGTGGGCAGGGGATTCCCTCCTCATTGGCTGAGCAATTCCGAAAGGTGGGGGCAGTGTGTGGACGTGCAGAGAGACACAGAGGCATTCGGTGCAGGAGCACATTTGAAGAAAGAAGAATCTCCCGCCCTACCTCAAGTTTTGGGTTTGCAGCGTTGCTGTGATTTGGTGTTTGGTGGTTGAGTCTGTGGAGGCATTTCCAATTGAGAACTGAAGGTTTGTCCCCGAGCCGGTGTTGCGCGGCTGGGGATAATAATAAGATGAATAAAAGTATTAAAGTGATACCCAACTGAACTGGTTGATGGGATGCCTCCTAAGACCTGCAACCTAGTTTAAAACTGGAATTTGGGTTTTTTGTTTTGAAAAATGTTATTATTGTTATTTATTAATAAAATGGCTGAATGGCCAATTTTCTCCAGATCAGTTTCACGTGTCATCTGTTTATAGTATTGTTGAGTCAGTAGGTTCAGGGGTATTATTAGTAGAGTTATATATCTGGGGTACCCTAGCCATGTTATTACGTGTTATACATGTTGTTCAAGTTTACAGTAAATGTTGATTTAACTGCTCCAAGCCTGGTCTGAAGTTATTCAAAGGGGTGAATGTGTGGTCTAGGCATACTAGTAAAGAACTTGGGTCTGCAACTATAGTATAGTGGTGTGTGTAACATCACTACAGAAAAGGTTCATGAGTAACTACAAAGAAAACAGCAACCTTGAGATCTGATTTGGATTTTAAGGAGAACCCTATGGCAAAATTAACAAAAAAATGCGTAGAGTCCCCCCAAAATCCATATCCTTATCTGAGCATGCAGCCTGGCAGGCCCGGAAACGGTGGGACGAGCCAGCCCCCCCCCCCCCAAACCATACCAGACCACATGCCCTCAACATGGAGGGGCTCTGTTGATGGGGACAAGAGACTCTTCCCCACAACCCTGGTCTGTGGTTGTGGGGGTCTGCGGGCAGGGGGCTTATTGGAATCCGGAAGCCATCTTTAACAAGGGGGTAACACAAATTGCACAAGAGAGGAAGGAAGGGTTGGATGAAAGATGTAATCAGGAATTCAGATGCAGGTCCGGTCCTTGATCCAAAAGATGTGAACAAATGAAGGGGTATGACCGCACTCCAAATCATGAAAAATTAGTGGGCTTTATTGTGAATACAAAAAAGTACCAAGTGTAACAAGGCAGACAAAAGGCATACCCACAAAAAACAGGCAGGTTGACGCGTTTCACAGACTACATGTCTGCTTACTCATAACCTCAATCTTGAATAAACCACTAAGACATTTATAACAAAGTGCAGGTGCAAGTGATTACCCTTAGTGCAATGTTTGCCTGATAAAGCAGTCGTTGGGAGACAACCCCGAGAAGGGGAGGGAAAGGAAGGGGGGTGTCCTACAGCGATGAAGATTTAAAACCTTCCGTGAGTAAATTAAAACCACATACACATGCAGATCGTCTAAGCGATCTGATCGGTGTGCTATAGAAATTGTTAAGAAAAGTTGTAAAACAGATTACAATACTTTTGTAAGGGAAGAAAAAGACTCTAGATAAGTGTGAGCTTGGAGATGGGCTGCGTGAATTGTTTTTACATTCTTAAATCATTATTCCAAGGAAGAAGTCCATATGTGTCCTAAAATGCAATGCCTCAATGTCCATGTCCAGCTCACACCTGATATGTGGAAACATGCATAGAAAGCGATCGGGGATCTCAGTGCATACATCCGTCCATGAGGATTGGCAGGGCAGAATAGAGGCTCTATATTCAAGAGTATATATCAATGGGGGTGCACAAATGTGCCACCCTAAAGAGAGCCAAAATAATGTTTATATAGTTATGTTTCTCTACATTGTTCACATTATTTAGACAGATTCTCAATGGACAACCCGGGATATACAGTACATACCTACTATGGAAACGAATTGTCTAGGGAAATATGTAGTGTGATCTGAACAAAAGGGATACCATATATACCCATATGTAAGTAGATTCATATATGATATTTATATCAAACGTTCACACCATCAAATATTCCTCTATCCTATTTCCTTTATATCCCATTATTTGAGAGGAAAAAGTACTGAGACTCTGATTGCAATCCAGTGTGCACTCCTGAAGACCCAGCACAACAACAACAATACTCAAAATAGAAAGAGCACTAAACCAATACAAGATTAATGTTAAACTGAAACATACTGGATACAAGTGGTTACATTGAAGACAAACCAACATCCAGAAAAACAGTGATCCAAGGAATCATCACATATTGAATTAAATTGAGTTGAATTCAAATTCCAAACTGTGTAATAATGGCAAGAGAAAACTAGGAGAAATTGAGTGGGATGACTGTCTTAAATGTCATAATAATGTGACTAGTGTTGAGCGAACCCGGACTGTAACGTTCGGGTCCGTACCGAACTTTCGGGTGTCCGGGACCTGGACCCGAACACGGACATTTCAAAAAACGTTCGGGTTCGGTCACAAGCCCAGGTCCAGGGCCTGTGGGCTTTCAAGCCATGCCTGGGCTTGCAATGTCAGGCCCAAGCGAGTTGTGATCAGTGTAATAATACTGTAAATTCTGTCAGTAGGGTGAGTTAAAGAGGATCAAAAGAGAACGGTAATAATGTGTCAAACCTTAAACTTAAGTTGAGTTAAATTAAGTTATACACTACTAAGGAACCTAGTGACAAAAAGACCTACAACCAAACAGAAGTTACATTGGTGAACATAGGTCATACAAAGTCAAATTGTAATTAGAACATAACCAAATCACGAGAAAGATAAAACTCATAACAACAACAACACGACCCAGAAGTCCTCACGTGTGACCTAAC
>BLSH010465173.1:489825-516381 GCA_018402905.1 Glandirana rugosa
TTTTTACTTGATTTTAATTTATTTTCCCTATCCCAATTTATTTGTAGGGCACTTGCCCTAGTTTGAAGATGATTTTAGAACAGTTATATGGCTTCTACCGTTAATTAATACTTTTCAGACACAGTTTGAAGATGATCCACATTCACCTGCATTTTTGCTTTTTTTATGTTTTTATTTTTTTAAAAATATTTAAAGTTATTTCCCTGTCCCCATTTTTTTGTAGGGCACTTGCCCTACCCTTACCCCCATTTTACTTCCTTTTGCAGCCCTCTAGGGCTTTCCAGGACTTTGTTACAGCCATTTTTGTGCCTAAAAGTTCGGGTCCCCATTGATTTCAATGGGGTTCGTTGTCCGTGCGATCGTTCGGGTTCCGTCCGGACCCGGACCCGGACTTTGTCCCGAAGTTCGGACGGACCAGCAGAACCCGAACTTCCAGAGGTTCGCTCAACTCTACTTGCAGCATATACAGTGGGGCAAAAAAGTATTTAGTCAGCCACCAATTGTGCAAGTTCTCCCATTTAAAAAGATGAGAGAGGCCTGTAATTTTCATCATAGGTACACTTCAACTATGAGAGACAGAATGAGAAAAAAAATTCCAGAAAATCACATTGTCTGATTTTTAAAGAATTTATTTGCAAATTATGGTGGAAAATAAGTATTTGGTCACCTACAAAAAAGCAAGATTTCTGGCTCTCACAGACCTGTAACTTCTTCTTTAAGAGGCTCCTCTGTCCTCTACTCGTTACCTGTATTAATGACACCTTTTTGAATTCCTTATCGGTATAATAGACACCTGTCCACAACCTCAAACAGTCAGACTCCAAACTCCACTATGGTCAAGACCAAAGAGCTGTCAAAGGACACCAGAAACAAAATTTTAGACCTGCACCAGGCTGGGAAGACTGAATCTGCAATAGGTAAGCAGCTTGGTGTGAAGAAATCAGCTGTGGGAGCAATTATTAGAAAATGGAAGACAAGACCACTGATAATCTCCTTCGATCTGGGGCTCCACGCAAAATCTCACCCCGTGGGGTCAAAATGATCACAAGAACGGTGAGCAAAAATCCCAGAACCACACGGGGGGACCTAGTGAATGACCTGCAGAGAGCTGGGACCAAAGTAACAAAGGCTACCATCATTAACACACTACACCACCAGGGACTCAAATCCTGCAGTGCCAGACGTGTCCCCTTGCTTAAGCCAGTACATGTCCGGGCCCATCTGAAGTTTGCTAGAGAGCATTTGGATGATCCAGAAGAGGATTGGGAGAATGTCATATGGTCAGATGAAACCAAAATAGAACTTTTTGGTAAAAACTCAACTTATCGTGTTTGGAGGAGAAAGAGTTGCATCCAAAAAACACCATACCTACTGTGAAGCATGGGGGTGGAAACATCATGCTTTGGGGCTGTTTTTCTGCAAAGGGACCAGGACGACTGATCCGTGCAAAGGAAAGAATGAATGGGGCCATGTATCGTGAGATTTTGAGTAAAAACCTCCTTCCATCAGCAAGGGCATTGAAGATGAAACGTGGCTGGGTCTTTCAGCATGACAATGATCCCAAACACACCGCTCAGGCAATGAAGGAGTGGCTTTGTAAGAAGCATTTCAAGGTTCAGGAGTGGACTAGCCAGTCTCCAGATCTCAACCCCATAGAAAATCTTTGGAGTGAGTTGAAAATCTGTGTTGCCCAGCGACAGCCCCAAAACATCACTGCTCTAGAGGAGATCTGCATGGAGGAATGGGCCAAACTACCAGCAACAGTGTGTAAAAACCTTGTGGAGACTTACATAAAACCTTTGACCTCTGTCATTGCCAACAAAGGGTATATAACAAAGTATTGAGATGAACATTTGTTATTGACCAAATACTTATTTTCCACCATAATTTGCAAATAAATTCTTTAAAAATCAGACAATGTGATTTTCTGGATTTTTTTCTCATTCTGTCTCTCATAGTTGAAGTGTACCTATGATGAAAATTACAGGCCTCTCTCATCTTTTTAAGTGGGAGAACTTGCACAATTGGTGGCTGACTAAATACTTTTTTGCCCCACTGTATATATTGTGTATCTTATGTTAGAACATTTTAATTTTATATTAGAGCAGCGCTTCCACATTTTTGATTGTATTGGTTTATTGGTGTGAAACACTGTAGTGGCAGCAGCAGCTCATTCTATCATTCAACTACCAACATTTTTAATTTACACTGTACTTGGCAGCACATTACCACCTACACTTTATAACCTTTAGTAATGGAGGCCACACCAAAGTTTAAATTTGAAATATTTACTTAACTCTTTCGTTGTGTGAAAAATTAGACTTCTGAACAATAAAGGTTGCGTCTAAAGGCAAGAATCAACAAGTTGTTTTCAATTACAGACTTATAAAGCAATTTAACACACTAATTAGTTCTAAAATCCACAATGAATAAAAGTGCGGCCAGATCAAAGCGTAATCACAAACCTGCTATTCACCAATAAACTACAATTAATATAACATTATAATTTCTCCAATTGAGCTTAATCAAAATACCGAATTGCTCACTTGTGGGTACTATAACAATATACAGTCAGGTCCATAAATATTGGGACATCTACACAATTTTAATCTTTTTGGCTCTATACACCACCACAATGGATTTGAAATGAAACGAACAAGATGTGCTTTAACTGCAGACTTTCAGCTTTAATTTGAGGGAATTTACATCCAAATCAGATGAACGGTGTAGGAATTACAATGGTTTGTATATGTGCCTCCCACTTTTTAAGGGACCAAAAGTAATGGGACAGATTAACAATCATAAATCAAACTTTCACTTTTTAATACTTGGTTGCAAATCCTTTGCAGTCAATTACAGCCTGAAGTCTGGAACGCATAGACATCACCAGGCGCTGGGTTTCATCCCTGGTGATGCTCTGCCAGGCCTCTACTGCAACTATCTTCAGTTCCTGCTTGTTCTTGGGGCATTTTCCCTTCAGTTTTGTCTTCAGCAAGTGAAATGCATGCTCAATCGGATTCAGGTCAGGTGATTGACTTGGCCATTGCATAACATTCCACTTCTTTCCCTTAAAAACTCTTTGGTTGCTTTCGCAGTATGCTTCTGGTCATTGTCCATCTGCACTGTGAAGTGCCATCCAATGAGTTCTGAAGCATTTGGCTGAATATGAGCAGATAATATTGCCCGAAACTTCAGAATTCATCCTACTGCTTTTGTCAGCAGTCACATCATCAATAAATACAAGAGAACCAGTTCCATTGGCAGCCATACATGCCCACGCCATGACACTACCACCACCATGCTTCACTGATGAGGACGTATGCTTTGGATCAGGGGCAGTTCCTTTTCTTCTCCATACTCTTCTCTTCCCATCACTCTGGTACAAGTTGATCTTGGTCTCATATGTCCATAGGATGTTGTTCCAGAACTGTGAAGGATTTTTTAGATGTTGTTTGGCAAACTCTAAACTGGCCTTCTTGTTTTTGTGGCTCACAATGGTTTACATCTTGTGGTGAACCCTCTGTATTCACTCTGGTGAAGTCTTCTCTTGATTGTTGACTTTGACACACATACACCTACCTCCTGGAGAGTGTTCTTGATCTGGCCAACTGTTGTGAAGGGTGTTTTCTTCACCAGGGAAAGAATTCTTCGGTCATCCACCACAGTTGTTTTCCGTGGTCTTATGGGTCTTTTGGTGTTGCTGATCTCACCGTTGCGTTCTTTCTTTTTAAGAATGTTCCAAACAGTTGATTTGGCCACACCTAATGTTTTTGCTCTCTCTCTGATGGGTTTGTTTTGTTTTTTCAGCCTAATGATGGCTTGCTTCACTGATAGTGACAGCTCTTTGGATCTCATATTGAGAGTTGACAGCAACAGATTCCAAATGCAAATAGCACACTTGAAATTATCTCTGGACCTTTTATCTGCTCCTTGTAAATGGGATAATGAGTAGAGTTGAGCGAACACCTGGATGTTCGTGTTCGGCGGGTTAGGCCAAACTTCGCAGAAACATTCGGGTTCGGTACCGAACGTTACCCAAATGTGACCCCAGACCTCATTGAAGTCAATGGGGACCCGAACTTTTTGGCACAAAAATGGCTGTAAAAAAGTCCTGGAAAGTGCTAGAGGGCTGCAAAAGAAAGAAAAATTGGAGATGTTATTAGATCTACAATCTGTCCCTCAAAGCAGTAGTAATCTCTACCTAGTCCAGTATAAGGTCATTCTATAATCAGATCGTTCTGTAATGCAGGATGAGAGATCGTTCTGTAATCAGATTATTCTGTAATGCAGAATGAGTGTTATTAGATCTGCAATCTGTCCCTCAAAGCAGTAGTAGTAATCTCTACCTAGTTATTATCACTGCAATCTGTCCCTCACAGCAGTAGTAGTAATCTCTACCTAGTTATTAGATCTGCAATCTTTCCCTCGCAATCTGTCCCTCACAGCACCGGCAGCATCCTCTCCCTACACTAGCCTGAGAGCATGTGACATGCAGCACTGTGACTCCAGCCTCATATAGAGGCTGGGTCACATGATGCACTGGCCAATCACAGTCATGCCATTAGTAGGCATGGCTGTGATGGCTTTGAGGGAAAACTAGTGAAACGCTTGTTGATTGGCTGCCCTGCAGCTATTCAACATGCGTAATAAAATACCAGAACTCAGAACCCGAACCCGGACTTTTTCTCAAACGTTCGGGTTCGGAACACGGACACCCAAAAGTTCGGTACGGACCCGAAATTACAGTCCGGGTTCGTTCAACTCTAATAATGAGGGAATAACACACACCTGGCCATGGAACAGCTGAGCAGCCAATTGTCCCATTACTTTTGGTCCCTTAAAAAGTGGGAGGCACAAATGCAAACTGTTGTAATTACTACACCGTTCACCTGATTTGGATGCAAATACCCTCAAATTAAAGCTGAAAGTCTGCAGTTAAAGCACATCTTGTTTGTTTCATTTCAAATCCATTGTGGTGGTGTATAGAGCCAAAAAGATTAGAATTTTGTTGATGTCCCAATATTTATGGACCTGACTATTACACAGAAAGAATCAATATCAAATGATGATTTGGCTATGGAAACTAGTGAGCCAGAGGTAAAATGATACCACTCAATGGAATTCAAACAATTCAGTACCACTGTGACGTACCTGGTGGAAGAGTCTGACTTATGCAGTAGGCAACCTCCCTTACTACCCTGAATTGGAAGCCCCTGGTAGAGCAGACAGGTGGCTCGGGAGTGCATGATGGCACGAGGGTCGGACTGGGTCACTGGTGGTGGTAGGAAGTCCATTGGTGCACTCTTGCAACTGAAGTGTGTTCATACAGGGTGGGTCGTGAACGAGCTGGCGGTGCAGTACAGAAGGAGCAGGCAGGTGGATGGTCGGCTCTAGGCAGGGTTATCAACAAGCAGACAGCAGAGGTACATGAAGAGCATACAGTAAAGTGGTCGTAAGCAAGCCGGGGGTTGGTGCAGGCAGAGATCAGACAAGGTAGGGACAGGCCGGGTCACAGGAACAGATAAACAGGTCATGGGTCTCACAGGAACAAACTCACACACTGTAGATCAGACAGCACTTGCTACAGGGTGCAATCAGCCCAAATAGAGCCGTTTGGCGCCGTTTCTGGTGCATGTGCGCGAACGCACTTAGGCACGCGCATATGCGCAAAAAACTCCACAGATTCTCTTCCTAACAACCACTTTATGACAATTCAACTGGTACAACTTATGACAAACAGTAGAGGTTATCTATCTGAATTATCCTGCTCTATTTCCAAGTCTGTTCCAGTTCCATCAGTGCTGGCGGGCAGCCCTCCGCTCCAGGACCGAGCGCCCTCTGCAACCATTGTGTTGTGTTTTCCTGTATAGCACTCATAGCTGGCTTGTAGCCTGGCCCCTGTCCGCCCTTGTGACCCACTTGGATGGTGTGAATATGCCCTTGATTGGCTTGAGCTACTTGCATTTACATTGGCTCTGTTTATGTTCCGGATATACTCAGCTGGGCCACTTCCCCTCCCCACGTTTTTTTCAGGTACAACCTCAGTGGCTACATTCCGAGGTAGCATTTTGGCTGTATAAATGTTGTTCCCTGCCTTTGCTCTTACAGACACATAATGGTTGAGCCAGCTCCAGGAGAATTTTTTTAATCATTGATGTTACAAATATACTCTGTTTTACAATTCTGTGTGAAGACTTATCTCCCTCCATTTACAAGAGGGTCATATGGTGATACACTTGGTCTGCCTTGTTTAACATGAACTCCTCCTGTATTACTCTGAACATCCCTGAAGAAGAGCTTGTTGGGTTTTTTTATCTCGAAAAGCGTCGGTTGTTTTACAGTCTCTTTCCAACTTCAGGAGGCATACCCTATACCATATGTATCTGCCTAGTCTTTGTTCTGTCTTGTCTTTACTGTCTTTGTGGTCCCAGGTTTCGTACACAATTGTTTAGTATGTGCCTAATTTAGGCTCTTTTATTTCCATATTATTGTAATAATAAATATCTGAATTTTTACAATTCCTGGTGTCTGAGTGTACCCTGTCCGTATATGCCTCAAAGTCCCTTTTTTAGAGGGTTCTTTCTAGTTGCTCTAATTCCAAGAGTTCTTGGAGAAGTGAAGGGGTACCAAATAAAACAGCCCTTGTTCTTGTTAAGTGGGGGGAAAGAGTAGCTGTAGTTGTAGCCATTCCATAAGCAAAAGTTCAGTATATCTTCTGCCAGCTATGTTATTAGGAGGTTAGGTATCTGAAGGCAACTGTGTCCGCAACCCTTAGGATGAGGCACAGGAATAGGTTAACAACTTCACTAAGTAGAGAATAAAACCTTCCAAGTGATCACTGACTTTTAGAATAAATTGACAACTGGCAGCAATTCAGTGCATTCAGTAACTGTACTCCGGTATCCTCAGTGCAATGGTATTATTTGGGGTGAAAAGGACCTTTCTTTAACAGGGACTGCAGGAGCAAAACAGTACTCTTATGGATGGGCCTGAGCCCGCTCACCTAACCAGACAGAGGACTGTAGACAAGCAGTCCGGCTGCTCCGATGATTATGCTGATAATGCTGGAACTGATGAAACACTCCCACTCTATGCTCCTGGAAACAGCCTCCACTGCACTCTTTGCAGCTCTCCCTAATCGATTGCTGCTGCTGGATCTGGAACAGACTCAGATAGTAACAAGCTGGCTTCGCAGGTTATCCGCTGGAACTCTTGCAGCAAGCAGTTTGCAGGAACACTGTAGAAATGCAGCCCGCTGGATCTGTGTGTAAGCTGTAGACCACAATCCTGCTGTAGAGGCACACAGGGTCCTTGCTGATCGATCACGCTGTCCAAAGAGGCCACAACAAGCCCCTCCCTTGACTTAAATAAGTTCTCCCATAAGGCACTGTTCTTCCCAGGAGCCTTCCAACGCAGCATAGCCTGATGGGAAATGGAGTCCCTCCACAGCAGAGTCTGATGACACTTCCCTCTGTCACACTACAAGTCTCACAAGGCAGCCCTCCCACGCGGTTCCATTCTTCATTTAACAAACTCAGCACTAGGGGAAATTCTCTATAGTTTTCCATGCGCACAATTATCTCCATATCAGAGAAGCAATACCAGACTCCTGGCTACACTAGTATGTTTTAAATAACACTGCAACATATTACCATAATCAATTCAAAAATATATCATGATAGCAAGCTAACATAAGACTACAACATATTTACATAGTATTCAACTCACTCTAATTTGCGTAGGCACAGAAGGCCATAGAACACTGCAGGCCCCTCCTTCACCATTACTTTTGTTTTTTACCTTGTCCAAATGTCCATGGCATTTAGGTAATGGATGACACCTATACATTACTTATTTGATACTTACCTAAACTATACATAAGAAGATCTCACAATAAGAACTAAGCTAAAAGAAAGCTTAGGCCCCCCCTTAATGATTATGGAGTAAGGTTTAAAGTTTTAGAATGTGCATAAACATGTCTGTCTGTAACAGAGAGATCCCGCAGAGCTTTGCTTTCAAGTGCATGGACTACAGGAACTCTTCAAAGTGCATGCTGATGTCAGCAAAGTCTTAATACACTGCATTCATGGCATTAGGTCACATGGCTTAGAATTGGAGTGCTACAGGTTCTCTTTATTATGGCATACAGGTATGTTTATTCCGATTTTAGTGCTCCTACCTACCATCCCTAATGTTTCCCTTTAAAAATGCCTTAAGACACAACATATTTCTTGCTATTTTTTTCCTGCAATCCTTTAGAACATGCATTTCACTGTGGGTTGCACAATCCCTTTGCAAGATTACCTCTAAACAAAATCAGCCCGTGGGTCTGATTCTGTAAAAAATTAAATAAGGCTCAAAAGCTCATTAGAAAAAATACTTGCATTTTTTTCTTTTATCTCAGGGAGCTGAAAGTCTATGGTCGCTTCTAGGGAAAACATCTGGTGTCACTTTTCAACGTGTTCTTTTCAGAAAAAAAAAATATTTAGGTATAACAGAAGACAAAGGAATTTCTGAATATTTAAAAAGAAAAAGTACTACCTATTATAGTATACACATGGCACACATACATTTTATACAGTAGTGGTTACTTATATCCAGTTTGACAGATTTACATGTGAAGCACCAGAACAACAAACACAATGTTAAAATATTATCTTTATTTGAAAGTACTCATATACCAGTAAATTTGAATATAGAGGTTTACCAACAAGCCTGATAGATACCACCTAGGTAGGAGTCCTACCAAGAACAGCAGGCAATGACCTCTACCCATATCACATCACTGCTGCAACCAGCTGAATGGTCAATATGCTGCATGCACAGATTTACCCAAAATGTACTTAAAGATTCCCATTAGATTTATCAAGAAATCATTCACTTAATTTATAACAAGCATTCATCACCCTAGGATGTAACATTCACTCATTCT
The DNA here is from genome assembly GCA_018402905.1 of Glandirana rugosa. Taxonomy (NCBI): domain Eukaryota; kingdom Metazoa; phylum Chordata; class Amphibia; order Anura; family Ranidae; genus Glandirana; species Glandirana rugosa. The sequence continues at coordinate 498,758 of BLSH010465173.1, forward strand.
AAGAAGATGGATTTTTTTTTTTTAATCAGAATTTATTGAGTATTTCAACAAGTAATACAGGAGATTGTTATAAACATTGAACATTGATGCTCAGTGGGAGATTGACTCCTAAATACAACGATACAGAATAAGAATACAACATTTTTTCAATTTAGGTGTAAAAGTAGAAGTGACCAGATGAAAAGGGAGATCAAATGAACTCCAATAGCTATAACAATAAGAACTAGGAACTGCATGGATCTCCTGCTAAGGATGGAGAAAAAGGGGGGGGGAGGGGGGGCTGCACCTCTTTATATAGGAGGACGATCAGGAAGTCCAAAAACGTGATCATTGATATCTCTGAATTAGGAAAACCTGTTATAGGAAGAGCTTGATGTCTCCTGAGGCTGGGTGAAATTTAAGAAGTTGCTCCATCTTTTATGAAAGTGGTGTGTTGCAGTAGGGTGGTTAAAGTCTGTAAGAATTTTCTCATTTTTTAGTTGTGTTGTCAATTCTTGCTTCACCTTTGCTTCAGTCGGAGGAGAGGACGAGGTCCAATTTTGCAAGATTGCCTGTCTGGCAGTGTAGAGGCACATTAGAATCCGGTCCTTGTGTTGGAGGCTCTGTTTAAGTAATTTCTCCTCTGGCTGTTTGTTCCAAAAACCAAAGATCATTTGCAGGGGGTCTTTCAGTATCAGGAGTTGTGTGACGGTGTAAATAAAAGAGATGATCTTGTCCCAGAAAGTTGTGATATAAGGGCACGACCAGAAACGATGAGAGAGGGTGGGTCTTGGAAGGCTACAAAGAGGGCAAGACATTGAGGAGGTGTTTTGGTTGTCTACGCAGAAGGGTCTGTATGCCCGATGGAGAATCTTTAGTTGCGTGTCTCTCCATTGTTCGCTAGGAGATAATCTTATGGTTTTATTGTATCCTGAAAGGAGTTTGTCCATGAGGTCAGGGATTGCGAAATCCTTTTCCCAGTTTCTGGCGGTAGTAGCATTTAGAGGAGTTGCCTTTTTGGCAAGTAGGAGTTTGTATATTGCAGAAATGCAGTAGGACCCGGAGTCTATCATAGCGTCAATGACGGAGGGTTGGAATCTCTTCGATTTGTCTCTGCAGGAGGAGCGGATAAAGTGGGCACATTGCCAAAAATTGAAGAGATGTGATTTTGGTAGTGAGAACTTTTGGGCTATTTCCTTAAAAGAGAGGAGGTTGCCAGTAACGTTGCTGCAGAGCGAGGAGAAGTGTGTTAATCCATGTTGGTCCCATAGTGCAAAGGCCTGGTGTTGCATGCCTGGAGGGAAGTTGGGGTTCCCCTGGATTGGTAGTTGTTTGGAAATGTTTAGGGGGATTTTTAGGATCTTTCGAGCCTCTCTCCAGGCTATGATTGTGTACCGCATCAGAAGGTTGTGTTTGATGGTAGGCGGTAGTGATGACCATGGCGAGAGGAGAAGGGCTTTTAGTTTAAATGGGTGCGTCATTTCTGATTCTAGGGGGGTATTCGCATATCTTGAAGCAGTTCTGGTCCAGTCCATTCCTACTCGTAAGAGGCATGCCAGGTTGTATAGTCTGATATTGGGTAGGCAGGCGCCACCTTCGCGCCCGGGGAGGTATAGTTTCGTTAATGCTATTCGTGGTCTTTTACGTTGCCAAATAAATTTGGAGATGTTTTTGTTCAGGGTCTGAATATCCTTATGTTTGAGCAGGAGGGGGATTGTTTGTAAAGGGTATAAAAGGCATGCAAAACTGACCATTTTAAATAGATGGCACCTCCCCAGGAGCGAAAGCGGCAGATTCATCCAGTTTTCCAACTCGAGGTTAATTTTTTGCAGCAAAGGTGGGAAATTCAAGGTGTATAGGGATGAGGGCAGATTGCCAATCCTTATTCCTAAGTAGGTGATGTGTGATTTGGCTATCATGAAGGGTGAGTGGGATATCCAGGGGCGATGTGGGGTGTGACCTATGGGGATTATTTCGCTCTTACTGTAGTTGATACGCAAGCCTGCATATTGGTTGAAGTCATTAAATATTTGAATAATGGTGGGCATGTCTTTAGAAGGGTTAGCAGTAAATATGAGGACGTCATCAGCGAAAAACACGGAACGCAATTCGTGATGCCCTATTTGGATTCCATTTAGAGGGGCTATTGTGGTTAGGTATCTGGAGAGGGGTTCTATTGCCAGGTTGAAAAGGAGAGGGGACAGGGGGCAGCCCTGCCTCGTTCCCTTGAAAAGTCTGAATTCTTCAGAAAGGACGCCTGCCACCACCAGCCTGGCCGCGGGAGAAGAATACATAGATCGGATTAGCTGTACAAACTGGCCGGAGAAGTTCATCCGTCTCAGTACAAGGAAGAGCCATTCAAAGTTGACGTTGTCGAAAGCTTTCTCCGTGTCCAGGGTGATGATGGCATAGTCCCCCTCCTTGTAATTATTGGCGTGGTCTAGAGCTGCTAGTACTTTACTAATGTTGAGTGAGGCGGTTCTACCCTTGACAAAGCCCGATTGCACTGGGTGTATTAAAAGTGGGAGAATGTCTGCTAATCTGGAGGCTATTATTTTGGATAGTATTTTTATATCTAGATTTAGGAGTGAAATGGGTCGATATGAACCAGGTTCCAGGGGGTCCTTGCCTTTTTTGTGTATCAGTTTTATGGTCGCTTGGTTACTTGAAGGTAAGTAAGGACCTCCCTTCCAGATCCCATTGTAGACTTGTAAAAGAGTGGGTTCTATCGACGTATGTAAGATCTTGAGGAGTTCTCCTGTGAACCCGTCTGGACCTGGGGCCTTGTTGGGTGCTAAGTGTTTTATGGCTGACGAGATTTCCACGTTAGTGATGGGGGCATTTAGTATCTCCAGATCTTCTGGAGAAATTTGGGGGAGGGTTAGGCGATTGAGGAAGCTTTCCGCTAGTGTGATATTGGTGTTGTCCGGAGCGTATAGGTTTGTGTAGAAATTTGTCATAAGTTTGTTGATTTCCTTGGGGATGTTGGTAACGGTTCCCTGGGGGTCTCTGTGGAAGGTGACATGTGTGGGTGTGTAAGGTCCCCTGGCTAGCCTGGCCAAGAGTTTGCCAGATTTATTTCCAAATTTATAGAATTGTGCTTCTAAGTGTGAACGTTTGGTCAGTTCCAGCGTCTCCGCCCATGAGTCAAAGTCAGATTTGGCAGCCTTCCATTCTGTCCTGTTTTGTGGGGAATCATTAGCTGACAGGCTTCGTTGGGCTAGGTTCAGACGGGTGCTGGCCGCTTTAAATTTGGACTGTGAATGTTTTTTAAAGGAGGAGGCGTAAGAGATAATTTTCCCTCTAAGAAAGGCCTTGCCTGCATCCCAGAATAGGTTTGGGTTGTCTAAATGTTGCGCGTTGGCGGAGGCGTATTCCGACCAGGCTAGGTGGATATATTGTTGAAAGTCAGCGTTTTTCGAGAGATAGTGGGGGAAGCGCCATATATGTGGATTGGGTTGTGATAGCGAATCAAGGAAAGAGATGGAGATTGGGGAATGGTCTGAAATCGCAATTCTGTGAATTTCTGCGTCTCTGACCATTGGCAGCAGTGAGTCTGTGCAGCATAGGTAATCAATTCTGGTGAAGAGGTTATGGGGGTTGGAGTAGAAAGTAAATTCCTTCTCCAGAGGGTGTAGGTGTCGCCATACGTCGGTCATGTGAAGGGAGTCCAGGGTACTAGCAAGAGGGGTGGTTGTAAGGGTGTTATGGTTGGTGTGTGGTTTTTTTGGGCATGATCTGTCGTCTGTTGAGTGGAAGATCGAATTAAAATCTCCACCTAATATATGGGGAGAGCGTGGTGATTTCAATGTGTTTGAGGTCAGGTCCTGGAAAAAGGGGGGACCCGGTGAATTTGGGGCGTAGATATTAGAGATCAGAATGTCTTTGCCTGCTAGGCGTATTTGTATTGTGAGAATGCGGCCCTGCATCGCTGAAGACGAGGAGAGTACTTTGCAAGGGAGGTATTTATGTATCAGGATGGCTACTCCGGCTTTGCGTCCTATGGCGTCAGAGCCTATAACTGTTCCTACACAGAGTTTTTTCATACGGTGTAGGTCGGATTGTGTTAGATGTGTTTCCTGAAGGAGTGCTATGTCTGTGCCTAGTCTTTTCAAATGTCTTAGGACTTTCATCCGTTTGATGGGAGACCTAAGGCCCTTTACATTCCAGGAGGTAACTCTTATGAAGGTGGCGGGTGGTAAGAGTTTGAGGCATGATATGTAGGTGTGTAGGTGGAGCTCAGGATTGGCAAGAGAGAGGTGTGCCAAGAGGGGTAAGTTTTGTGTTCGTTGACCAAGTGAGTGAGTTCACTGAGGTGCAGATAGGTGGGTGTAGGGGGGTTAGGGGGAGAGAGGGGGGAGTCAGAGGTGAAAGTCCTGACTGCAAGGATAAACAAATGAAATATCCAAAACACAAATCGTCTGTGCTTCGCTTTTTTCCGCATGGGCTCGCAGACAGTAATTGCTCCCTACCACCGGCCAGAAAGCAGTTTTAATTTGAGGACCCAAAGGGGGGCGCCATTGTTATCGGATATAACTGGTCAGGTGGCTAAATGTAGGTGGCGGGCATATTCGTCTATGGTGGAGCACATGCGGAAGGATGAAAGCTAGGCATGAAGGAGAGACATATTAAGTTATAACAGGCAACTGTCAATATAAACAAACTCAGAAACACACTAAGTTTTGGTTCTGGTGGATGACCAGATTTGAAAGGGAGCTTTGGAGAGGGGCTGTGAGGCAGGTGACGGTGAACATCTTTCGCATAACTGACCTGCAATGTCCAGTAGAGAGTAGAGCAATAGCCATAGGGGTGTTGGATAAATCAGTGGGGCTCCTCCACTTGATGGGCTTCAGAGGGTTTTAGGTGTTTTGGTGAGTCTTTCCTCGGGCTGCGCTGATTTAGAGATCTGGGTATTGCTGAAGCTCGCTGTGATTTCTTAGGTTGTTGCTCTGAGTCAGAGGTGAAGGAGCGTAGGAATTTCTCTGCTTCTTGGGGATCATGAAAAGTAAGTTGCTCTCCATTGCTGGACCTAAGACGCAGGACTGCTGGGAATGCCAGGGAGAATTTCATCTGGCGTTGATGTAAGGCGGTGCATATATGTTGAAATGCTTTGCGCTTTTTTGATACTTCGAGGGAATAGTCAGCGAAGATTAGAATTTTTAAGCCATCTATCAGAAGGGGGTTTGCTTCTCTGTATTTCAGCAAGATGTCCGCCTTGTCAGCGTAATTTAAATATTTGGCTATGATTGTCCGATTGGTCTTGCGGTCGGATTGTAAGGCCCCTATGCGGTGGGCGCGTTCCACTGTGCAAGGCCTAGGCAGGCCTAGGGCCTCCGGGATGCGTTTGGCACAGAAGTCCATGAGGGCTGAGGGCTGGAGGGACTCCGGTACTCCTACGAATCGTAGGTTGCTCCTTCTCGACCTGTTCTCGAGGTCGTCGAGCTTATCCAGTAAAAACTGGTTGGTTTTGGTTTGGGCCTGCTCCGTCATGTGGCATTGATAAAGTTCGTCTTCTATGTTAGCAATTCTATGTTCCGCCTCAGATATGCGTGTTTTATGTTCTCCCAGTTCTTTCTTGAGTTGTGTCATGCCCTCACTGAAAGCTTTCTCCACCGTATCTTTTATGGTGGGTGCTAGAATTGCGGCTACCGATTGGATTATTTTTTCATATGTATTTGGGTCACCTAAGTTTTCGGCCGTGGAGCGGGAGCTGAAGCAGAGAGCTGCTACTCCATATGGCGCTGAAACCGGAAGTGTAGAAGATGGATTTTAGAATGATCTAATAAGAAATTGTTTAGTTTTTTTTTCATATAGACCCAGTTTGCTCATTATCCCAAGTCCACATTCAATGCACATTTTGTACATACAGTACATATTCACATTCACCTGAACATGGTATGTCATATAGGAACCCTAACAACATACAAATAAACATATATAAAACAAACCATATAACATGAAATAATAGATCAGTGTCCATTATTTGGATAAAAAGACTGATGGGTTTATGTAGGGGTAGGTTGTTTAATGCATTACATCATTCAATGAATGCATTCTTTCATTGAAATGACCTAAAAAAACAAACCCAGCCATAGAAGTGTAGAAAAGATAAATAAAAAATCACCATAACCTTGCTCCATTCTGCTTTAAGCAAAATGTGCATCCCCACTAACTACACCATGACACATACCAAAGGGGGCAAGAGAAAGAGGAGGTCCACTGCTGATGGATTCCAGCCAGGGCTGGATTAAGAGCATCAAAGGCCTGGTGCTGAGGATTTTGGTGGACCTTTTTATGGAAATAAATAAAATGAACATGCAAACATTTTGTGTTAAAATAAATTAAATATTTAAACCAATGAAATTATATAGAGAGCGGGGGCAAGAGAAATAGAGAGGGATGGGGGTGAGAGAGAGAAGGGGGTAAAAGGGGGGGGGGACAAGAGAGGGAGAGTGGAGGGTGAGCTAGAGGGGTAAGAGAGAGAGGAAGGGTGAGGGGGGGTGAGAGAGAGAGGGGGTGAGAGAGAGACAGGGGAAGTGAGAGAGAGGGGGTGAAAGAAATAGAGGGGGTGAGAGAGAGGTGGGTGAAAGAGAGAGAGGGGTGAGAGCAATTTCCGTGCTGCAATTTACATATCAACCATTTGTACACTGCACACAGAGCAGGGTTGGGTAGCATTAATGACTCACTCAAACCACTGGGCTGGGGCTATCTTCAGGAAGGGGCCTGGGGCTGCAGCTCCAATAGCCACTATGTTAATCTGGCTCTGATTCCAGCAGATGTATAGTAGAGCTGCACGATTCTGGCCAAAACGAGAATCACAATTCTTTTGCTTAGAATAAAGATCGCGATTCTCACGGCATAACATCACCTTTCAACTTCACTGTTTAATTTTTTCTAAATTAATGAAAGTGTAATTTTCCCAAAAAAATTGCGTTTGAAAGACTGCTGCGCAAACACAGTGTGACATAAAATATTGCAACGATCACCATTTTATTCTATAGGGTCTCTGCTAAAAAATATATATATTAAGTTTGAGGTTCTAAGTAGTTTTCTAGTAAAAAAATAATGATTTTAATTTAAAAAAGTGCCAAAAAAAGGTTTGGTCTTTAAGTGGTTAAACTGACTTAAATTACAGACGGAAGTTAATTCCTTTGATCTAGAACAAAACATTGCAATGTTTACAGTTAGCTCACAAACATTTTGAAACTTGGCAGAGTGCCTGGAATGTTTTGAAACTTGGCAGACGGCCTGTTTTTTTTTGACAACTGAGCCACTCTGCTCTTGTCACATAGAATCAAGGAAATGTTGGGTTGAGATTGTCAGGGGGGTTGGATCGAGATCGCAATCTTTTAATGATTAATCGCGCAGCTCTAATGTATAGCAATGTTAGTTGGACCATTTAAAGGAAAGGACCCTTGTGCTTTCAACAGTCTGGCAAGAGGTGCCCCAAAGAGGAGGCTGAAACACTGGCTCTATACACCAGACTCCAGCTACCAAGCTACCAACTGTAACACATATGATTGCATATGAAAATTATAAGGTAAAAACCCTAACCCACCACTTAACACTATTAAAAAGACCACTCCATAGACCATATCATGTGGCATCATGTTATAGAAACATAAAAAAGTGACGGTAGAAAAAGAAGTCCATCGAGTCTGCCCATTTTATTTTTTACTATTTATTTTATTTTGTTTTTTCATTAACCTTGTTGTCTGACTATAGATCTATGTTTATCCCAATTATGTTTGAAACCATTTACTATTGACTGCCTCACTACCTCTGTTGGGAGTTTATTCCAATCATCAACTACTGTAAGGAACCTTCTTGGGCCATTGAATTGCCTATGCGCGGGGGCACATAGTATGTGCGCGCGCCTGTGCGCGTTTGTGCGCACGCGCGTATGCGCCGGCAATGGCGTCAATAGCGGCTATTTAAGTAGACAGTACCAGGAAGTGAGTGCTGTCCGTTCTACAGTGTTCCTGTGATCTGTGACCCCGTGCTTACTCTGAGAGACTTTCCTGTACCTGTGACCCAGACTTTACTTGGACTTTGTTGCTTTCTGCCTGCCCTGACCCCTGGCCCGTCTATGACTACTCTTTCACCTGCTCCTTTTGTACCTCTGCTGCCCTCACGTTGCCGACCCTGCCTGTACCCGACCACCCGCCTGCCTGCTCCACCAGCCCGTTACTGACCCAGATTGCATCACCATCCTTCTGCCTAGCACGAGCATCAGTGGACCTTCACCTATCACCAAGTGACCCAGTCTAACCCTCATGCCCACTTGTGCTCCTGAACTTCCTGTCTGCACTACAAGGGGTTCTCGAACCAAGGCCACAATAAAGGTGACCCCCTGCATAAGTCAGACTCGTCCACCAGGTATGTAACTACCTTTTCACTAATGTAATACTTTCTAAGATTAGTTTTACATTTTCCTCCAGTTAGTTTGAGGTCATGTCCCTGTGTTCTTGATTTTGGTTTCATATTGAAAAGTCTGCCTTCCTGAACCTTCTTCACCCTTTTGATGTATTTAAAGGTTTTAATCATGTCTTCCCTTTCCCTTCTTTCCTCCAGACTATACATACTGTATTATGTTCCTGAAGTTGTTCTTGATACGTTTTATCCCCCCACCCCTTTCACCATTTTTGTTACTCATCTCTGGACTTGTTCTATCTTATCAATATTTTTCTGTGAGGACTCCAGAACTGGACATTCTAATTGAGGTCTCGCTAAATATCTATATAGTGGAATCAGAACATCCTTCCTCCTGCTGGTGATCTCTCTAGTGATGCATCCTAGAATTATATTTGCTTTTCCCACTGCCTGGTCACACTGTGTGCTCATTTTGCAATCATCTGAAATAAACACCCCCAAATCTTTATCTTTTGTAGTGCTGGCCAACATTGTACCCCTAATGTTGTCCTCTCTCAGGGGATTTGTTTTCTCTAGGTGCAATAATTTACATTTAGAAACATTGCAGTCTCCACAGCTTTGACCAATCTTCCAGCAATGCCAAATCATGTTCCATGATACAGACACCTCCAGGGATATCAACCCTATTATACACCTTTGTGTCGGCAAAAAGACATACCTTACCCAACAACCCTTTAGTTACATCACTTACATATAGATTAAATAGAACAGGACCCAGTACAGAGCCTTGTTACTGGTCTCTGTTCTGAGTGAACCCCATTTACAACCACACTCTGGTATCTATCCTTTAGCCCAGTGGTTCTCAACCCTGTCCTTAAGTACCCCCAACAGGCCATATTTTGGTAATTTCTCTTAGATAAAATAGCTGTCCAAAATACCAAGCCATTGACTCTGAATAAAAGCACCTGTGCAAGATAAAGGCAAACCTGCAAACATGGCCTGCTGGGAGTACTTGAGGACGGGGTTGAGAACCACTGCTTTAGCCATTTGCATATCCACCGAACCACCCAAGGGTTAAGTCCTAGCTTGTACACCTTTTGTATTAGATTATAATCTGGAACTGTATCAAATGCCTTGCTGAATGCAAGACATGCTATGTCCACAGCACCACCCTGATCCAAAACATTGGTAATATAGTCAAAAAATAAAATCAGATTAACATGACATTATCTCCCTCAGTAAAGCCATGCTGTTGCTGCTACTGCTACTACAATGCCCTTCATTCAGGCTGGGATCACACTGGTGTGCAATGCAGCTCACAGCAGGAGTCCGGTTAGGGTTGCCACATCATCCCTTTAGTCCAGGACACATATTAATTACTCATGTTCTGTGGAGGATTAAAGTGGTAATTAAACTCACTTGGTGCCTTAGTCTGGGTTCACACTATCCAACACAAAAACGGTCAGACTTTTGATCCTACTTTGCCCTGCAAAATCGGTCCTACTTCAGTCCTACTTTGGTCCTACTTCCATCCGACTTGAATGAACAAGGAAAGATTTTGCCCGACTTTGAGATAGTGATTTGTCCTTTGACCAATCACAACAATCCCAGTGTGAGATAAATTCCTTTTACTGCTGCTGTAATCACCATGTCAGATGTCACAGTTCGGATGGTTAGAACAAGGAAGGATCTGACTTTGATCCTACTTCAATGATATTCAATGGGCTGAAGTAGGACCAAAGTCGGACCAAACTAGTACAGGAAACTTTTTCAAAGTCGGACCGACTTGTGTCGGACCAGTTAAGATGGCTCTCATAGGGAAACATTGATTTGGTGAAGTCATGCGACTTGTGCTCACAATGTCGGTCCGTTTGTCGGACAAGTGTGAACCCAGCCTTATTTGCATTAATTTAGCCTCAGAACATGTGTAATTCATATGTGTCCTGGATTAAAGGGATGGTGTGGCAACCCTAGGTCCAGTGTGTCCCTGTTCTCCATTTCAGGGATGAATCAGGTCTGAATTTTTGGCTGAATTTGGACCTGAAGTAGACCAGAAGAGGCACAGGACTCTTCTGCAAACCATTCCGCAGCCGTCCTGAAGCTGTGTGAACCGGCTCCATTGGGAGCCAGTCACAGTCTCTTGACATGCGAATTGGATGCAGAGAAAACTGCATCCAATTTGCAGCAGTATGAACCCAGCTTCACAGAATACGTATGAATTATGGTGGGTATGGCGCTGCTCAATGCTGGTAAGTATTTTGATGTGTCTGATCTTATGGCATGTAATATCGTGCAACTTATAACATGTGTGAATATGTGGCCTGGAGGGGTGGAATTAAATAAAATTATACAAATAAATATAATCAAGAAAAAACAAAAATATTTTGTTCTTGACAAAATTATATATGTACCTGTGACTGGAAACAGCTCAGTGAGGTTGTGAAGTGTTTTGAATGATGAATGATTACATAAAGGTATGAGTGAATTATAATATGTACATTTCTGTGAGACGTTCTAGCATCATACAATTGGATACAACAGAAAAGATAACATAGAAAAGATAAAATAAAAGTGCATGAAATGAGCAGCAAATGCTGCTCAAAAAGTGCAAGGTGCTTCAAATCCAATATGTGCAATTTATCAATCAAGTAAAAAAATATCATATATCATATAACTCAATCTGCTTATATCTCATATTACCATAAAAATAATAAAGTGACTTGTGCTTAAATATTGTGGCGGAGTACTGAGAAAAAAGTTAAACCGGAAGTGACGAGTGACGTACGGTACACTCTACGCGTTTCGTCATCAGGACGTCTACTGGAGTCACTCCAGTAGACGTCCTGATGACGAAACGCGTAGAGTGTACCTTACGTCACTCGTCACTTCAAGTTTACCTTCATAGCTTCATGATACCTCGTCCATACGGAGCGCAGGATACACGGACCATCCCTTCTCCAAGGCTGGATTCTTGCCTAAACTTTTTATACGCTTGAATACTCTTCTTAAATGTGAGTGCAACCTTTATTTTAAATTAATACATTTTTGAAGCAATATTGCACAAGATTTTGCTCTCTCCTTTTATATATGTGAAAACTGCGGGGATAATACCTTTCGGTCCAGGGATCCAGAGTCCCTCTCAAAGGCGAAACACCCCTTTGGGGTAACGTCCTCTGGTGAGTGGTTGGGCATACGGGGATTGCATGGTGTGAAGCACTTCCACAGGAATTACTCTTTTTTTGGTGTGCAGCCTAATATGAACCACGTGGTGTTTGTTCTCAACCATTATAGGACTCTTTTCCCAGTACTCTAACAATAGACTTACTAAGGACTTTTTTCTCAGTACTCCGCCACAATATTTAAGCACAAGTCACTTTATTATTTTTATGGTAATATGAGATATAAGCAGATTGAGTTATATGATATATGATATTTTTTTACTTGATTGATAAATTGCACATATTGGATTTGAAGCACCTTGCACTTTTTGAGGAGCATTTGCTGCTCATTTCATGCACTTTTATTTTATCTTTTCTATTTTATCTTTTCTGTTGTATCCAATTGTATGATGCTAGAACGTCTCACAGAAATTTACATATTATAATTCACTCATACCTTTATGCAATCATTCATCATTCAAAACACTTCACAGCAATTAACCTCACTGAGCTGTTTCCAGTCACAGGTACATATATCATTTTGTCAAGAACAAAATATTTTTGTTTTTTCTTGATTATATTTATTTGTATAATTTTATTTAATTCCACCACTCCAGGCCACATATTCACACATGTTATAAGTCGCATGATATTACATGCCATAAGATCACACACATCAAAATACTTACCAGCATTGAGCAGCGCCATACCCGTCATAATTCATACATATTATTTCAAACTAGCCACCTTTCCGTGGGGCAGTTTTGATGTGGAGGCTGCAGCTCAGAGATTAATATATAATTATATCCGCTGCGCGGGACATTTTTCCTATTTCTCCAGCTTCACAGAATAATCACTAAAATTTTAGTTTGCATTTCCCAGTTTTCCTGATTAAAAAAAATAAGCTGTTAAGCACTGCGAAACTGGCAAATGTTGCTAGTGAATGCAGGCAAACCTCCCCAAGTTACTTTTTCTTTTATAAAAGGTAACACTTAATATACAGTTACAAATATGTAATAATGAGCAGGGGCAATGACGGAAAGACTGTACCTCATACTGAAAAGGAGGGAACAGAGTGCACGTGAGAAACTCCATCTAGTGATGCAGCCCTTAATTCCCCAGAACATTAGCCCTTTATGTGGGGACCAATGGAAAAAGGGTTACAGTAATGGAGCCTACCGTTCCTAACAAAAGAAGTGGATCCTGATTCATGGTCCCATGGCATGCTCATTAATAGGTCTGTAGAGATTGGGGTCACATCAGAGACTGTGTCATGCCTCTAGACCTGTGCAGCTACCTAACATAGCACAAAAAAGGTCTGGAAAGCACCACAAGTAAAGCCCAGTGCCCAAAGGCCACATTCCAATCACACCCTCCAATCTTTGATCTAGTAGAGACATGATGAGTCTAGCTCAAGTAGCATATAGCCAAGTCTTATTGAAGAGAAAAAAAATGGCTGATAAAGTGGTTAAACTTTTCTCAGTAGTAAAAAGATGTCCATCCACCCAGGAAACTAGCAAAAATTAAGCCACACTAGAAGTGGTAGAGGGCTATACCAGGCTGGTCCAAGTCCACCTGTAGGTGTCAGTGGCAGTGGCAGCTGGTACTCCTGGCGCCCCGAGCCAACCTTTTTTTAAGCCAATTAGAGCCTCAGGCTCTAATCATGTGCTTAAAAAACCCAGTTGAAATCCATGCATCCGGTGCACTGCATGTAGATTAGAAGCCGGGCGCATGGATTAGGGGTTGCTGCACCCCTAATGTAGCGGCCGACACTGCTGTAGATACGATCATAGGGATCACATTGTGCAGTGCATTCAGTCACAGGGATCTATCTTGTAGTGCATGCAATCATAGGGATCAAATCTTGTAAGGGCACCCTGTACATACAACCATAGGAATCACATCTTGTAGTGCATGCAATCATAGTGATCACATCTGGTAGGGGCACCCTGTACATACAATCTCAGGGATCACCTTTTGCCGTACATACAATCATAGGTATCACAACTTGTAAGAGACCATGTGCATACAAATATAGGGATCTATCTTGTAGTGCATACAATCACAGGGATCACATTTTGCAGTACATACAATCATAGGTATCATATCTTGTAAGGGACCCTGTGCATACCATCATAGGGATCACATCCTTTAGTACATACAAACATAGGGACCACATCTTCTAGGGGGGCCCTGTACATACAATCATAAGGATCCCTTCTTGCAGGGGACCCTGTACATACAATCATAGGGATAACATCTTGCAGGGGACCCTGTACATACAATCATAGGGATCACATATTGTAGTGCATATAGTTATAGGGATGACATCCAGCAGGACATACAATGATGGGGATGGCATATTGTAGGGGGACCCTGTACATACAATCATAGGGATGACCAGTCCTGTAGTGTACATACAATGATTGGGATGACATCTTGTATGGGAACCCTCTACATACAATGATAGGGGTGACATTCTCTAGTACATACAATGATAGGGATGACATGGTGTAGGGGTTCCCTGTCTACACAGTCTGGGGGTCCCACCAGTCCTAGTACTACTCACCCCTGTACACTGGACATGGCTGCTCTGAGTCTAGAGCCCGGGACTGATACCGGCTCCATCACAGTTACTTCATTCTTTGGGCATGCTGTGATGGTCCTGGGCTGGCTATGGGCTCCCTCATAAGACTGGCAGCGGAGCCTTTCACCCCCCCGGGGGCCTTACATGCACCTTGGCAGGATGCCAGAGGGCAAGTTAGGGGGGAGTGGGGACCCGTGGCAGGCTGAAGCCCTCTGGATATCCGTGCTCACTATGGGGGGGGGGTACCTGCCCGGTTCACACACAGAGATTGTTTCTGTTGGACCCAAGGCTCAGGGAAAGTATTGCTCCAGGAAATGAACAGGATATAAGGCTGGCGGACTCCCCGTTCAGCGCCGCCTGCTTCCCCCTGCATCTCCTCATCGGTGGCCAATACAGTCGCTTCTCCTCTCGGCCAATATGGTCTTACCACCCGCTTCCTGATTGGCCGAGAGGAGAAGCAGGAAGACAATAGCGAATATTAATTTGCTTTTGTCACTCAACTGGGTGGGCTCAGGGCGCAGTGCTCTGCGCCCCAAGCCCACCCTTTTTTGAAGCCAATTAGAGCTTCAGGCTGTGCTTAAAAATAAACCATTGAAACCCATGCATCCGAGGCCCTGCATTTAGATTAGGGGGCGGGAGCATGGATTAGGGGGTGACGTTTCTGAATCTTGTGTTCCTTAAAGTAGTTGTCAAGTCTATATTTATAAAAAAAAAAACACCTGCAAGAGAAAGGCATAATGAGTTAGTATGCATCGCATACTAGCTCATTATGAAATGCTTACCTTAGATCGACGCTGTAGCAGCGGTCCCCGAGCAACGATGTGACCGGCAACATGCTGTGTCCGACGTCTTCCGGGATCCCGGGTGCCGACCAATCACAGAGCGGACTCCAGCGTTGTGATTGGCAGGAGCTGCGCTGACGTCACTCCCACGCATGAGCACGGGAGCCGTCATTTACGGCACATTCCTGGGCCGTTTCTTCACTGTGCATGTGCCGATGACGTCGGCACATGCAAATACAGGGAATATCTCTTAAACTGTGCAAGTTTAGGAGATATTTCCGGGACCTACAGGTAAGCCTGAATATAGGTTTACCTGTAGTTTAAAGTGATTGTCATGACTTGACAACCACTTTAAAGACTGAGAAAGAAATACACTTTTAACAAACACATACATTAATGAGTTGGTGTTTTATTTATCTGCCTTGAGTTTAGCTTTAAGTTTTGGCAAAGAAACAAGCAATACATCTGAATGGTATTTACAGAATCTTGTGCTTCTGATTTTCTTATCGTCAGTAATAAAATTATTTTAGCTCTGTTTAGGAGATTGCCTTATACTGCTTTGCTAGTTTTTTCAGAATTTGTCCAGTTTATATTTCTCATACATAGCACATTATAGTAGTAAAACAGATGACTTTTTATTGGCAGAAAAATAAAAGAACATGAAATCTCCATTTTTTTTTTCTAGTGGACAGCATGCAAAAGAATATAGTAGCATTAGTGCAATGAATAAGCAGTAAAGCAAAAATAATGTAGTTGGAAAGAGAAGAAAAGCAGATGGCAAGTGAAGAAAAAACAGCTGAAGACAACAACAAAGATTAATCTAACAAAAATGCTGAAAGGGAGGGAGCAAAGTCACAGGGTGTTTTACAGGGAGAGATATACAAAACAGTTAACATTGCTTGGATTTGGAAAAGAGCAAACTTCTTTAATATTTGTTTAGCAGGGAAAAAGAATACATGCAGATCGTTTGGTCATTTTCAAAACATAAAAAATACCATTCCTTGAATGATACATGTGATGCAGTGTATGGCATATGCCAGTTTATGGTGCATACGGTCCAGAGCCATGTAACTTTGGCCAGAAACGTATTCAAAATAGACCCCAAAAGGGCTTAAGGGCCTTACTTTTAATAATAACCCTGCACTGATGGAGACCATGCACTAGTGGCGTTTCAAATGATGGTGCCGAAAAGAAATAGAGGTTTATGTGCATCTTTCTTGTTACCCTTTGTCTGATAAACTGATAAAGAGGCCCTTTGGATCCCTTTTCTGTTCAGTCAATACTAATATTAAAGAGGAAATAAACCCAGATTGGGTTTACTTCCTCTATATTCCCCTGTAAACTAGAAGCATGCGCGCGGGAGCTGCCAGTCACGGCACAGGGTCAGTGGAGAAACGGCACAGAGGCAGTTTCTTCACTGCACATGTGCCGACATGACGTCGGCACATGCAGTACACTGTATATCTCCTGAACCGTGCAGGTTTGGGAGATATGCAGTGCACCTACAGGTAAGTCTTATTCTAGGCTTACCTGTTGGTTAAAATGGTGGTCACAGGTTGACAACCACTTTAAATTATATCTAAACCCAAGAAGAAAACATGTAATATATGGCAACTTACAAGTCCTTAGATGTGGTGGCTGCATTCATTTTCTTTTTAGGTTAGGTAAAATTATCCAGAAAAATACCTACTGATCATGCCTAAATTCCAGTGTTATTGAAGCTTCTTGTGCTCTTAAAGGCCCTTTCACACTTGCTTTGTCTACTCTATTCAGCAAGGGATCCGTGAGCAGATTCCTTGATGAATCAGAGCTGAAAAGACTTGGAAGAAGGTGGAGGTACAGCAATAAAATCAAAAGCATTAAACAGTACAGCACTCCACCATGTAAACAAATAATAACAAGTGAATAAAAATGCTAATTGCTTAATAAGCATACGCAATTCATTGCCAAAAAATATATATACACAATTAATAGCAAACAAAATCCAATATACAGTATACAGGTGATACTCAAAAAATTAGAATATCGTGCAAAAGTTCATTTATTTCAGTAATGCAACTTAAAAGGTGAAACTAATATATGAGATAGACTCATTATATGCAAAGCAAGATAGTTCAAGCCGTGATTTGTCATAATTGTGATGATTATGGCTTACAGCTCATGAAAACCCCAAATCCACAATCTCAGAAAATTAGAATAATACATGCAATCAATAAAACAAGGATTGTACATAGAACAATATCAGACCTTTGAAAAGTATAAGCATGCATATGTACTCAGTACTTGGTTTGGGCCCCTTTTGCAGCAATTACTGCCTCAATGCGGCCATAATAAGATTAAAAGACTCTAACACCTAAACCCCAAAAGTACTCGACATTCGGTATTAGTAGTGTTAATACTGTTTAGTGCCGAACTTGATAGAACGAAACGTATATTACTCAGATAGAGTATATAATCAAAGTGGAAAATTCAACGTAATGACTTTATTTACTTGAAAACGTGCTATAAGATTAAAAAACTCATAGTGGACATATGACATATAACCTAAAACAAACGATAATTAACACATATATATAAAAAACCGTTACTTAACGCATACGAATAATTCGTTAATCGTAAAAATAAGTGAACAATAATAAACAAATGTACCACCTCACGACATGACAAATTACGAAAACTAAAATAACGACATGGAGGTGGAAGAAGGTTCAGAAAAGTCGAGACTAAGTAGTTCCTTAGACGAGT
>BLSH010465173.1:556557-579727 GCA_018402905.1 Glandirana rugosa
GGAAGCTTCCTAATTTAAACAAGTCTGGAGGTAATTTTTTTCAGCTTTAACATATTTATCTTGCATGCTATGTTAGAAGGTACTACAGCTATTGTTTGTGATTGTTTATTGTCATTCCGGTTATCATTATCAAGTCATATGGTTCTTTACTGAAAAGACAATAATGTCTCCTTCAAATGAAAACAGTATAGCTTGCATGTTTAAAGTTGGTCTATGTCTGCAGGATTTTCTAATGAAAAGACTGCTTTACAAAATGCTCATGTGATAAGAGAAAGATTTTTTTTTTCACTTATGATTTGATGCTTGTTATATAACTGTATAGGCATTTCACATATGGAAATGACATGTTACTTTATATTTTCAGGGAGCATTCATTTTTAAATGCTTGCACACAGTAAATTAGTGGAGGTTTGTTAATAAATAATTTTTTAAGATATTCCCAAAATGAAGGTTGCTATTCATCTCTGTCGCTGTCTAACATTTGCAATTTTAGAATAGTTTATATGCAATAACAATGGCAGATCTTTTAGACAAAATAAAACAATCAGTACATGTTATAATGTTTATTTATATAGTTTAAAGGGCAATTTCTTAGCAGAGGTTAATAGGTAGGAACTGAATTTCTTTTGGACTTTTAATTATTAAAAGAATTTTGGAAAGTGCATTTTCTCAATGCTTGTTGTAAGCACAGTTTGACAGTTCTGAACAAGTTCTCATTATTAATAAAAATAAAAATTATGAGGAAATATTGCCAACAATAATTGCGCCTTATATTGGATGGTTATTTATCAGTAATATGGCTACATATGGTTTTGTCATTTCAGGGGATTTTATTCTAAGCAGCAATGTTAACACTTCCTTTTGATGAATCTGTTGTGATGACGGAATCGCAGCTTTGTAAAAAATATGCACGGGAAAGTGAAGATCAAAAAGCAGCAAAGAAACCAGAAAGCTGCTCTAAACTGCTAGTGTCCCATGGGAAAAATATCAAAAGGTCCCCTGAAGAGGAAACAGAGCAAGACGAAGAGGAAGAGGACAAGGAGGAAGAAGATGAAAATGGATTGCCAAGAA
The DNA here is from genome assembly GCA_018402905.1 of Glandirana rugosa. Taxonomy (NCBI): domain Eukaryota; kingdom Metazoa; phylum Chordata; class Amphibia; order Anura; family Ranidae; genus Glandirana; species Glandirana rugosa. Next base: position 557,629 of record BLSH010465173.1, read on the forward strand.
GGAGGGGGCCAAGGAAAAAAAAGATGACCAAGATTAGGATGGAAAGGATTAAAGTAAGACGAGTTGAGGCTAATGCAAGAGAAAGGGGTCGGATGCATGGGCTCAATGATGCATTGGACAATTTACGGAAAGTTGTACCTTGCTATTCCAAGACACAAAAGCTTTCTAAAATAGAAACCTTGAGACTGGCCAAAAACTACATTTGGGCTCTGTCTGAGATACTCAGGATTGGGAAGAGGCCAGATCTTCTCACCTTTGTACAAAATTTATGCAAAGGTTTGTCCCAGCCTACCACAAATTTGGTGGCTGGGTGCCTGCAGCTTAATGCCAGAAGTTTTCTCATGGGTCAGAGTGGAGATTCAGTGCATCATGGAAGATCTCCCTACAGCTCTATTTACCCTCCTTATCACAGTCCTGAGATTAGTACCCCACCAGGCCATGGGAGTCTTGACACTTATAAGACAGGAAAACCTTACAATTACTGTAGTGCTTATGAATCCTTTTATGAAAGCACTTCTCCTGAGTGCACCAGCCCTCAGTTTGAAGGTCCCTTAAGCCCTCCCTCTATGAACTATAATGGGATATTTTCCCTGAAGCAAGAAGAGGCCTTGGACTATGGGAAAAATTACAATTATGGCATGCATTACTGTGCAGTGCCAGGCAGGGGTCCCCTCGGGCAGAGCTCTATGTTCAAGTTGCCTACAGACAGCCACTTCCCTTATGACTTCCATCTGCGCAGCCAGTCTCTCGCCATGCAAGATGAATTAAATGCAGTTTTTCATAATTAATGAGGAAAATGAATATAAACAGTGGTCAATCACCTCCCTCCCCCCTTCTAATTAAGATAAAGCAGATGCTTGTTCACACAGTAATTGACACGGCTTGATTAAGGTATCACCGCAGTCCCGAAAGTGTGTTTTAAACTTCTGTGGTCTTGCTTGTTTGTTTTTTAACCCATCTGTAAAAGCCAGATCTGATGCTATATTTTACCTTATGATTTCAGTTTAACATTTTACTTGAAGACTGTGTTTAATTCATGCACTAAAAGGATACTTTATGTTCATTTGTTAAAAAGAAACACTGTTGACGTTATGTGTAAAAATAAAGAAATGTACACTATTACTATTCCAATGTCTATCTTGATTGCACACAGACAATTTAAAGCAATCACATAATAAACTGTTTTCTGCCAGAGGGGCCTGTAAGCAATTGCAGTGAAATGCCTTGAAGGCCTCATTTAAAATGAACAGATTAGTGACTGCATAACAATACACAATTGAAGCTCATTAATCTCAGAACAGGAAAGTTGAGACTGAACATGAAAAGTTCATCAGTTGAAATATAATAACAAATGGTGTCAAAACTGCTATTACTAGCTTAAAAAAAATTCTAAGCTGTTCCGTAGCTCAGAATAGTAAATTAGTGGACGCAGATGGCTGGGGATCCAGTGTAAGATTTTGAATTTTTAATTAATAGGTGTTACAGGCCATCTCGCTAAAATGCATCACTACTTTGCACAGATTAAATTAAATATAAAATACCATTAGGAGTGTTTTTCATGATGCTACTGTTACACCATATGTCCATATTTAAGAAAAACTTATTTTTCAAACATAAATATTATTGCTGCTCTGCATATATATAAAACACATTTTAAAGTACATAAGAATAATTAATTACAAATGATTGGCTTAGAAAACATTATGAATTGTTCCCTAACATTTATCTAATAAAAAACATAAACACTGACATAAATAACTGTATTAGTTATGAATTCTAAACAACCCCTTTAATATGTGCCGTGATTTCAAGCTTCAATTATTTTAAATTTGTATATTAAACTTGGCTTTTTGAAAAGTTGAATTTATTAAGTCCTTTGTGATGTACTAATAGACCAAAATAAAAGGTACTTGCTGCATTTTGTATGTTTTTGTCCAACTTTGCAGAAACATTTGAACGATAACGTCACATAATTGTAAAGGCCTTTAAGAGACCTCATCATAGTTTGTATTTCTTTAGGGATAGCTGGTCAGCCGCCTTATATAAACATGTCCGATACACAAATTTTTACGTTTAAAAGATGTTGGTTGTTACTTTTGAGAATATAAGCACTTTTTAAAAACCTTAGCCCCTCTCTTGTATGTATGCTGTAATAAGTTGGGAACATTTCTAATTGATTTAGATAAGCCACAAATAGCTATTTCACTGTACAATAATTGGCAACAAACATACACTGGCAAACTTAAAACTAGAAGTTTGTTTTTGCATGTCATGCTAACCTTTGTTCGACATCACCTGTGGATTTTGACATGAACACTGTGATTTGCAAAAATGTCATTATTGTTCATGATTGAATGTGTTTTTTTCTTACAAAGGTACCACTGTCCTCTGTGCATATACACATATATGTAGGGTATGGCAAAGATTTTATGCTTGTCTGAATGGGCACCATATTGGTGAACGTGCTAAGACATACAGTATATAAAATGTATTGTGTACCATATACAGTACATTTCAGAAGTGATCTACTAAATGGAGTACATTACAAACTGATTTCTTTAACCTAGATTAAATTCAAAGCTTAATCTCAAATTAAGTGATATCCCAAAAAAAGGAAAATAACCCTTAATTTGACTAGGCGTTGACGTGAACACAGGTCTGCTGGGCCTACATAAGCATATGTTCTCTACTTATAGTTTTCTGTAGTTGAGTATATGTTGCTTATATTTTATTCTGACCCAGTGACCAAAATAATAATTATTTCTTGGAATAATGAATAGCACAGTAAAAAAACAGGTCTAAATAGGGCTGAGCGTGATTAAATCAGTGACTTTTTATAGAGACAGTTAGATCTGAACATGTTTGTTCTGCTTTACCAGATATCCTTAGAGGTATAAGTAACATATAACATATTTATAGTTAGTATGTGCAAAATGACTGAAAATTGTTTTACATCCTCTATTCAATAAATATGTCAGCTAATGCTACAGCTACAATTCAAGATGATGCAATAGTGAAAACGTAACATTATATGGGATGATTCAAGAAAAGTTCAACAGCTATTAAAGACGTTTAATATTTCTTTTGCCAATTTTGATTCAATTTTGCTGACAAAAGAATGAAATGGCATGCAATCTAATATATATATATATATATATATATATATATATATATATATATATACAGATACTTTATAGATCAGAACATTGGGGAAATGGACTGGTCTGCGGTTTGCAAATCCACATGTTGCTATTGCTTTGTAAAATTTTAGCTTATAGGTGTTAATGTATGAGAAACACAGTTCTCTTTTTATACTATTAAATGGAATTGTTGAATTTGCAAAAAACAAGATACTTTTATTAAAATATACGGCATACATAACAAATCAAAAAGGAAAACATAGCATACATGCAACATAACAAGCAGGGACAAATTGCATTCATAGCTTATGTTAAAAACGAATCACATCAAATTTCAGATGATAATTTAGGTCCAAAATGTAGCTGTAAATGTAGCTTTTAATAAGGACATTTGTCTGGTGTGAGAAACATATGTTAAGAGAATAAACTGTTGCAAGGAAAACTCTCCAAACATTTCAGCCAATTACTGCAGGTTTGCGCAGATCTAAGGTAATGTATTTATACATGTCAATAATTGGTAGTCACAATGCTCAGTTCTTCACTACTCTTTACAAATAATGAATAGACATACAATTATTAGTTCTGAAGTACAGAAATTTGGTCAGCAGGGGAAAACTTTTCTGTCAAAAAAGACTACATATAACTACATATAAAAAGCTTGTTTGTGAGATATAATCAATGGAAACCTAAGAAAACTATATTTTATTACTATTTTAAGAAGAAGTAGGTTAAAAATATATCATATATTATACTAGAAAGTCTGTACTATTCAGATTATAAAATAGCTTATTTCTGTTTGAATCTCAGGTATCGTGAACAAATTCAATATTTCTAAACTTCTCAATAATATTAGAATTAAAAACAATATTTTTACCCCTAACATAATTATTATTATAATCAGTTAAACAATTAATGCATTGATAGAGGTGATGTTACAACAGAATGTTACAAAACATTCACCAATTTAAATAACTAGAATATATAGTACATTAAAATATGCTGAATGAAATAATTTTTGTACTGCTGTGTAATTTCTGTAAAAAAAAGATAATACCACAATTTTAAAAGTTCCAAATATGAATCAGTACATTTAATGTTTTTAGATATATTAAACAGAATTGTGCACATTACTAAACAAATATAGAAATTCAGTGTCAACATAGGAACAAATATTGTTTATTTGTTTAACAAAAAAGAAAAAGGGTCGTGCTTGTGTTTTGTAATGCTAAAGATTGTAACTCTTGGAAATACTTCAGTATTGTGATGTCCAGGACATAATGACGTGACCAAGTTGTAACAGCATGGGCTCTGTACGTGCCTTCAGACGAGTGCATTCAGAGAACAAGATAGAATTAACCCTGTAGTACAGCTTAACCACCCCAAAGCTTGAATAATATTTTAGAAGCTGTTAGGAATGAACCAATTTCCAAGTAAGCCATACCTATACAAGTTAAAAATGCTAATCCTTTGTCTCTCCATCTGCTGTGTTCTCACAGAAACACAAGAAAGCATGCTCATTAATGTGCCAATTCACAGTTATAAACACAATAACTGTTGTTCACGAAACAGTAAATCTTTGCAATATATAAAAAAAAATAATATAATCACATAACCTTTCTTATGTATACATTTTTGTACTGAGAAAGCCATTTTTGATCCTAACATTGTTTTAACTATTGTGCTTTTTTGTTAAAAGTAAAAAACCCTTTAAACATTGGATGTATTAAAAATAAATGTTTTGATGCAAGTCCAACAACCCTTTATTCAATTCAAACATACAGTCAGGTTGTGGACACGTTTGATTCAAATATACAGTCAGGTTTTTGGACAAGTTTCTTTTTTTTATATATCCCAATCAAGCTTGTGTGTTTCCAGCATACAGGCTTTGTGGCCAAGCAATAAAATACTTTAAGAATAAATAACCCTCTTGACAAATATTATTTTATCAAATTTTTAGTAATTTTTGCATTTATAAAAACAGCTAACATTTACTTATAAGAATATATTTTTTGTTTTTCCGAGTAAACAACTAATCAGCAGATTCTGCACATATGTTCTCTGCCAGAAGGAAATGGCTTCACTGTTTTTCATTCAAGATGACATATTCAAATGTCAGCAATTGTCAGTGTCTGAAATCTGCTGCTGTTACATTATTTTGTTAAGTGAAATGTGATTTTGCCATTGTTGAGTATCTAAAGTTTACAGTTCCAGCACTGCTGCACTATAGTCAGTAAGTAGTCTTTCCAGATCAGCATTACAACAACTTGTATTTTTAATCAAGATTTGTTGTTTTTTTTTGTATACTATAAACTATGTTGAAAGCTTAGGTTAATTATTTCCTAATTACTTTTTTGCTCAGTATGGTGTACTGCTGTATTTTTGGTCTATATTGTCTCTAGTAAACTAAATGGGAAAAGTTGATAAAGATGTTTTATAGCATTATCCATCTTGATTTTCAACTCTTAACGGTTTACGAAAATGTATTATATATTATATTTTCCATTTTCAGTTGTGGTATCGTATCCCATCCCTTGACTATATCCACATTGCTTTAAAAAAAGTAAATTCCCCCTCCTACCACACACATACACAGTGAAGGGTGGCAAATATGCTTGTCTCTGTAAACATGCTTTCCCTTTAGCACTTTAGAAGTCAACAGCATGCAGTTCAGGTTGTATTTTTAAACTCTTCTCATCCAGCAGCATTGTAGGAAGAATGGACAGAGACTTTCATACTGCCTCCCCTCCATTTAGCAAGCTTCTGGGGAGATAAGGGGGCTATTACAAAACAGAGTGGAAGGTGAGAAGAGGAGGAGACACAGATGGCCCTCAGACACTATTAGGACCATGCCACCCACTTGGCATTATGGATTCAGTAACTATAGTCATATTGCATCACAGTGGTAACATTTCATCATTTTACCTACAGGCGTAACAATGTAATAAAGACATAGGAGATCAGAGAGGGTTTCTAAGAACAAGGCATTTTTTCACCCGAAACCCCAAGCTAAAATTTTGCATAAGGCATCTTATATCTTATCTACGGTTGACCCTTTGAAAATGTGCATCTCCTTTTCTAGTCTGAATCTGCACAATCTATCCTAGAAATTGATTAGAAATATATCGATCTAAATTAGGTGATCATCAGGTGTACTAAGTCCAATGATCTTTGGCATGGGAACTGGTGATTTAGGTCTATCTGACACGCAGGTTTTTTCAAAATAAAAAAGCTATATGCTCCTTCTCTGTCTCCAAGCATCACTATCTTTGCACTAGAATGATACGGGATCACTTGTTTCTTGTCATAACAGTGACAAAACACTACATACAATCATTTTGAAAGTTGACTGCTTTTACCGACACTTGTTAGACTGAGGAGACCAGCCTTCTTCATTTGAGCACTGAGATTGTAAAGTTTAACAGGAAGAACAATTCATAACACTTCTCTATTCAGAGAAGAGTTACTTGAACGTCAGATCACCCATATGACATCATCTTAAGCTAAATCTGGGTTTATCAATTTACTAGACATTAACAAAACCCATTGATATCAAGTGAATATGCTGCAATTTGAAACTCTTCATTTCAGATAATAGTTTGCAATTATAATTATTAAATTATAACCTGCAAAAGAGTGCACATTCTTTTTAACAAAGTACTGGTTTGCTGTAATTATTATATCCTATCTATGGTATTACTACGCTATTGCCTTTTAAAGTAATATTGTTGATGGTCACAGCAGATATACTGTATATAAAATTATTTTTATTTTGTGTGGTGAATCTAAAAACATAACTCCAAAACACAGGAAGGGATTAGGCCAGCGTCTAAAATTGTGTCTTTTTAAGAACATAATATGTGGAAAGGTGTTCATCTTTTCACTGTGATAATTATGCAGTTACAAGTGGAAATGTTGCTATTTCTGCTTAAGAGATATTTGGATCCAGGGACAGATTTACATTTAAAAACTGTAGAAATAGGAACCCTGGAATTTTAATGATTTAACTTCAAATGCCTTCAAGTCTCTCTGAACTGTAAACAAGAAAAAGATTTTCCTGATTGTTAAAAAATGTCAGTAGGACAGGAAGTGAGTAGGGATGAGCTAATGGAGGTTCGATCAACTCAACAGGAAGTCCTCAACTTGGAACATAGCGCTAAACCAAATTAAAGTCTGATGGTAAATCTTAACATTTTTTCTACCCTTTTTATTAAAGCTGATTTGCAAGCTTTTATTAAAAAAGCATGGGTAGCTAAAAAATGCTGTACATCAGAGAGAGGGTATTTTTATGTAGCTTAAAAGGAAACATTTAACATACACAAATCCTTCAAATAAGATACTTGATACATGTCTTAAAATTGTTTAAATGTACATTGTGTATGTTTTTTTTTCACCTTAGTGCATTCCCTGCATTAAGGAAAAAACATTTTGCCACTTGCTGTGACCCCGCCCAAAAAAAAAACTTACCCGAGTCCTGTATTGATCCACCACTGTGCCTATATACCAGTCTTCTCACCTCTCTCTCTGCTTTCACAAGCTTAGCTGAGAGCAGTGGGAGCCATTGGCTCCTGTTGCTGTCAGTCAAATGAGCAGAGAGTGAGGGCAGGGCTGAGTCATGTTGTGTGTATCAACGAATGCACAAAGCCTGGTTTGGGATTAAGCCCTCATGTCTGCCTCCATAGCAAGTGCTTGCTATGGGGCAGACACAAAAAAGGAGGAGCCAAGATCGCCAGCGGGGGCCCCCAGAAAATTAGGTTTAGGGCTGCTATTATTTTAATTTTATTAAAAAATGCATTTAAAACTGCATGTGATGTTAAGGATGTTGTCCTTTAAAAGTGACATTTGAAGAAAAGGGTAAAAACTCTGACATGGAATTTTCTTTTAAATTTAAACCAGACCCTTATCTATGCATGCAGCCTGTGTGGCCAGAAAAAACAGGGCAGCAAGCCTCCCCTCTCCACATCTGGTGGGGCTGCCCAGTATAAAGCGGCCTTCCTTGAGTCACTCACTGAAACCGTTGTAGCATTGATGCCTCAGGTGGTCCTTCTGGGAGCGGGATTAGAGGCTTGGCCTACCCCAGTACACTCACTGGTTACGCATATTTTGATTGTCACTAGTTAACCATTGCCTGCCATTGGAAGAACCTCAACACCCTCTCCATACAACAAGTAATAGCTACTCTCAATGAACATTGCACCATAGAACTTATGTTTACTAAAGCTCATTTGACTACTCACAAATTCTTTAAACAATAGGAGTTATGTCTTCTTAACCCTAGATGTACCCTTCCTCACTGATTTCCATACTATCTCTCAGCCCTCTCAATATCTACTCCCACTGGAGCCATCTGTTGCACTATTTCAATGTACTAACTCAATCTACAACCCCTTGTTCAAGTCACTTGTCATGTACCTGTTAGTTTTCATAAATTTCTTTATTGGTCTGAAACCCTTGTTCACCTCAACCCCACTATAGCTCATATCATGCTGCCCGGGCAGTATTTATCTTTACTCTCTTTTTATTGAAGTCTTTGTTACAGATGTTAATGATGTCAATTGCTTCTGTATGCATCACAGGATTGTTTACACCCACTTTGTACCTGTTATGGCTTTTATCTTTTACGAATCCAATAAAAAATGTTATGTAAAAAAGCAATGCACCCCTTCCTGAACTATACCAGACCACATGTCTTTCAACACTGCGGGGAACCTCTGAGGCCAAGGCTCCCCAAATTTTGCAAAGGTGCCTAGTCTCAATGTTAAAGGACAAGGGCCTCTTCCAAACATTGGATGTGTTTTTTTTTGGGCTTATAGGACTCTGGAATAGGATTCCCCAGGGGATTGAACACAGGGTAAATTAGTAACCCTTATTACTCATTCACAAAAAAATACAGAAATGTCCTTGTGACCCAAGCATGTCAATGATGCTGTACAACAAATTCTCTATAAGTCTCTATACAAACAGAGGGTCAATCTGAGGATCCCTACTTCAGTAAAACAACTCAGAACACAGCCTTGCAAATATCATCACAAACAGCATCCTTCACAAGTCCAGGGTAGCTCTGGTAACACAGATGAGCACCTGGAGAGATAGAAGAATGGGCCACTCCACTGGAACTGGAGTACACTAGCAGCAAATAGGGAGGGGCTTCCCAAAGTAGTTTGGCCTTCTGGAGAAGCTACATGTTATTAGGGTCTGACCCAGCTGCCTGCATGGCAGTTGCAACAGTGGAGGGCCTCACTTCCCAAGCTACACCTGCCTCATCAGGTGTGGCTTCTCTGAACTACTTTAACTATGTTAAAGGGGTATGTGTCTATATCTGAGCATCAATTGTGACCATATTTGGTCAATGATATCATCCAGGATCCCCAGTGCTCTTGTTTACATGACAGCAGCACTGGAGATTTTGTCATTTGACATCAGGGGTGCAGTCGGGCAACTTTGCCTGGCAGTGGGTCATCAGGGCAGCTAGGAAACATTGTTGGGCAGACTGTTGCTATGACTGACAATGGATCTACATCAGTGGATGTGATTGATTATGGATATACATCAGTGAACATTGTTTACATGTTTTCTGCAATTTTATTTAAAGTGTCATTAAACCCAAATCACCAAAAGATTGTCAATATATGCTATATTACATTCGGTTCATACTTACTCATCCATTAGAGCATTTGCATTCTGTAGAATGCAAAAGCTCTGATTGATCCTGCTGTTCCCTCTCTCTTTCTTCTTGTCTGTGTCCCTGCTTTAGCCTGAGATTATGTAGACCAGCTGTTCAGATCTACTGAGCATGTTCCAGTTTAAGTTTCCCTTCTAAGCTGTTCATTTCATAATTTTTCTTGCCTGTGCAGCATCATGTGTCTGTAGAGTCACACACTTGGGCAGATAGACAGTGGTAAATGACACTCCCTACTCCTCCTCCATGTCTTCATGTTGCTAAACACTATGTGGGTAGGATAAAAGATGGAGATTGATGGAGGCTTCACCTCCCTATTAGTCCCAGCACATACACTCCATAAACCACAGCTGGTGGGGCATGACACAGCCTGTGATTGGCAGAACCTTCTACAGATCTCTTTACAGTGTGAAAAAGTGAAAGCTATTATCAACTTAAACTCCACCTACACCATCTTATTGCACAAAATAATAAACATTTGCTTTTAAATATAGATTTGTATGAAGCTTTAAACACTTTGTTGCTATTATTTATTTTAATTCTCTATTCTATACTAAACACACAATATTTAATTTTCATCATACCTTGAATTTATGTATAAAGATCATGGCACTGTATATAATTTAATATCCGCAGCAGAGACCTCTTTTATCTGAAAGCGGACCTCCCGCTGAAAAACTATACCAGGGTTATGCTAGCTATCTGCTACCATAACAACGGTATTCCATGTCAAAGTACCGATGTACAATGATGGCGGGCGGTCCGTAAGTCGTTAATCACCACTGGGTTTTTTATTTTTTTCTATGTAAGCGAAAAAAGAGTGAACATTTAAAAAAAAAACACATTTTTTTTTACTTTGTATGATAAAATTTAGCAAATAAGTTATTTTTCTTCATAAATTCAGGCCAAAATGTATACTGCTACATATCTTTGGTAAAAGCAACCCAAATTAGTGTATATTATTTTGCCGGTGTGAAAGTTATAGAGGCTACAAGCTGTTGTACGTATCAAATTGAAAATCGATCAATCCATGATAAGAAATGTCATTTCTTGAGACCCTGAAATGTCAGGACAGTGCAAATACCCCCCCCCCCCAAAATGACCCCCTTTTGCAAAGTAGACAGTACAAGGTATTTAGTAAGAGACATGGTGAGTATTTTTAAGTTGTATTTTTTTCCCAGAATTTTTGGGGAAATGAAGAAATACATTTTTTTACACAAAATTGTCATATTAACAAGTACATTTTCACAAACGGCATAGCCATTGCAATTACAACCCAAAACACATTTTGCTACTTGTCCTGAGTATGGCAATACCACATGTGTGAGTCTTTTACACAGCCTGGCCACATACAGAGGCCCAACATCCAAGTAGCACCTCCAGGCATTATAGAGACATAAATTACACATTTAATTTCCTGACTACCTGTTACATTTTTGTCCCTGGAGCACGAGGGCAGTGGAATTACCCACAAAATGACCCCATTTTGAAAAGTAAACAACCCAACATATATTCTGTGAGGCATGATGTGTCTTTTGAACATGTAATTTTTCGACAATTTTTTTGAAAATGTGGAAAGAGAATGAAAATGTATTTTTTTTTTACACAAAGTTGTCAATTTATAAGATATTTCTAACACATAGCATACATACCAAGAATTACACCCTAAAATACATTCTGCAACTCCACCCGAGTATGGCATTACCACACGTGTGAGACTTTTTCTCAGCCTAGCCACACAGAGAGGAACCACATTCAAGGAGCACCATCAGGTGTTCTAGGGTCATAAATTACACATCTAATTTCCTGACAACCTTTTCATTTTTGAAGGCCCTACATATTTCTAGCACATAGTATGTACATACCAAGAATTATACCCTAAAATACATTCCGCTGAGCAGAAGGTAAACAAAAGATTACCCTTGGTTTTAGTAATGCAGTGGTCCACAGAGGACGGCATTGGTCCAGGCAGCAGGTAGGAATGTGTTCAGGGACAGTGAAAGCAATTGTGCAGGCTGGAATACTGCCCATAGTCAGTACAGGCAGCAGGCAGAGATATTGTCAGCATAGCCAAAGCATTGGCCCAGGTAGCAGGCAGGGACGTGGTCAGTGACAGCGAAAGGAATCACCCAGGCAGCAGGCAGGAGTGCAGTCCATAGTCAGTACAGGCAGCAGGCAGAGATATGGTCAGTATAGCCAAAGTATTGGTCCAAGCAACAGGCAGGAACATCAAGCTTAGGTCCTCAATCAGGATAGAATGGGCACAGGGGTAGAGGCTTCTTCCCACCCAAATTGTTTTGAAGCTTCCAGTCTCTAGACCCTGATCTAGGAAAAAAGGCCTGGGTCAGTGCAGGCAGAGATATGATAAGCACAGCCAAAGTATTTGTCCAGGCAGCAGGCAGAACATGGCCCATAAAAATCCCTGGTCAATACAGGCAGCAGGAAGAGATATGGTCAGTACAGCCAAAGTATTGGTCCAGGCAGCAGGCAGGAACATCAAGCTTAGGTCCTCAATCAGGATAGAATGGGCACAGGGGTAGAGGCTTCTTCCCACCCAAATTTTTTTGAAGCTTCCAGTCTCTAGACCCTGATCTAGGAATTACAAAACCCAGAGAAAAGCAAAAACAGGTTTCCTCTACTCAGAACACTATTCTGAAGCCCCTCACATACGTGAGACCCCTGTTTTATCTTGAATCCCACTACTACAGGAGCAAGGCAAAATATCAGTCCAAGCAGCAGGCAAAAAACATGGTTGATTAACAGACCAAGGTCAGTGCAGGTAAAAGACAGAACCATGGTTGATAAACAATCCAGTGGGCAGGCAGAAGCATAGTCAATAAACAGGCCAGGGTCAGTTCAGGTAAAAGGCAGAAATGTGGTTGATAATGCAGACGGCTGGCAGAGGCTTAGTGGATAAACAGGCCAGAGTCAGTTCAGGTGGAGGGCAGAAATGTGGTGGATAAACAATGCAGACAGCAGACAGAGGCATAGTCGATAAATATGCCAGAGTCAGCTCAGGTAGAAGGCATTGGCATGGTTGGCTGAGGCAGCAGGCAAATGATCAGCACAGATATTGAAAACGGGGAAATGGCAGGCTGTTACAAATATGGGCTAATACTTTGGTGACGTGTGAAATGTTGGAAGCAGTCTCCGATGCATAGGCCCGGTTGGGAGGGACATTGGGGACAATGAAAGCTGGAGTCTCTTCTAACTTCCCCTCTGCTGCATACCCAGCATAGTTTTTGGCATCTACAGCCTGCTTCTGTTGGTGGTATGCTCTCAGGGAAATGGTGCTGATGAAGTCTGCTCACAGAATCAGAGCAAATGTTTTCTGGGGGGGTCCTTGCTGGTAGATGAGAGACGTGACAATTTCTACTATAAATTTAAGGAAGGTGGTGGGTCTTTCAGTGGATTTGGTGTATGTGACATAAGCTTTATAAATGGCCAAATTAATAAAATAAATTGCAACGTTTTTATACCAGAAACTGACCTTTTTTCTTGCTAAATAGGGCTGTAGCATCTGATCATTGAAATCCACCCCCCATGTAGATATTATAATCTTGGATGCATGCAGGCTTTTGGTTGGGACTGTGTCTTCTGGGAATTACCCAGTTTCCCAATTTGTCATTGTGGATGGTGGACAGGACGTACACATTTCTCTTATCCTTCCACTTCATGGCCAGAACTTCCTCATTCCTCAGACTTGCTGATTTCCTCCTTTGTAACCTTGTGGTCACTAAATTTTGTGGGAAGCCCTTCCTGTTTTTTTGGGTGGTACCGCAGGCCAAGGTTTTCTTGTGGTAAAGGTGGCGGAAAAGGGGCAGACTGGTATAAAAATTATCAAGGTAGATGTGATTCCTTTTTTGGAATGGTGGAAAAACCAGGTCCCAGACAATTTTCCACTTGTGCAGATATAGGTTGGGCACTCGGGGCTGGAGCTGGGAATCTTTGCCTTTGTACATGCGGAACGCATAAAAATATTCTGTGGCTCTCACAAAGCTTGCAGATCTTTACTCTATATCTGGCCCTTTTTCTGGGAATATATTGCTTGATTCCCAGCTGGCCAGTGAAGTGGACAAGGGACTCATCTCATGTTTTGCTCAGGGACATAAAGTTCAGCAAACATCTGGGAAAAAAATTAAGGAGTGGGCAAATATTGTAAAATTTGTCATAGTTGGGATGATCTCGGGGAGGGCACTGAGTATTTTCCCTGAAATGAAGGAAGTGCATAATCATCTCATAGCGTGACCTGGACATTACAACAAAATATGGATGGGGTGGGTGGACCAGTAAGCATGTCCTTCATTTTTTTTGTAAGGCCCATGTTAATGTTGAGGCCCATAATTAACTTGAACTCCTTTAATATAAGACGTTTCCACTCATACAGCGGGCATAGGATGGACTGGGGTTGTTAGCAATATACTGTTGGGCAAAAGGATTGGTCTGGTCCACAATAAACTGAAGTAAACTGTCGGGCAAAAGTAAATTTAAAAAATCAATTTCTGCAAAATTTTCGGTGTTGGTCTGTACACCTGGCTGTGCAGTGAATGGGGTATACTTGCTGATCCTGAGTTGAAAGGCTTTTGCAGATAAGTCACTGGGTTATATGGTGCCGATCCACTACTTTCAAGGGGCTTATATACCTAATCGGAATCGGACAGTGAGAGCTACCTGCTGCTCTCATTCGTCATACTGAGGATTTGAAGCGCCTCCTCACTAGTGTAAACTTTTTTGGACTGTCTCTTTTGACACTGGGAAAGGTGCTGATGGGCGGCTGTGTTATGGGTGCTCTGCTGATGGGAGGCTGTTTGATGGGTACTCTGCTGATGGGAGGCTGTGTAACAGGTACACTGATGATGGGCAGCTGTAAGACAGGTACTCTGGTGATGGCTGGCTGTGTGACGGGTACTTTGGTGATGAGTGGCTGTGTGACAGGTATACTGCTGATGGCAACACTCAAGGGGAATGTGCAACAGGTACTGATTGCTGACAGGTGCACTGCTGATTAGCACTGATGGGTAGCAGGTGCACTGGTGATGGTCACTGATGGGTGACAGGTGCACTGCTGATGTGCACTGATGGGTGACATGTACATTGCTGGTGGGCGACAAGTGCACTGATAGGCAATTAGGGCACCAGGTACACTGCTGATGGGCGACAGGTATACTGCTGATGAGGGACAGGTACACTGCTAATGGGCGACAGATACACTGCTGATGGATAAAGGTACTCTTTATTGTGGGGCAGTGAGTTGTTTTGCACTGTAAATTCAGTGTAGACTGGTAACTCATGGTTCCCTGGCTCTTCTCCTCACAACAGATCTGTGTATGAAGAGAAGATGGTAACAGTGATTTACTGGTCTTTGTTTACATTTGTGATCGGCTGTGATTGGATACAGCCAATCAGGTGGTAAAGAGCCGCTGTCATTGGCTCTTTACCACGATCAGTGAGGCGCTGTGTCTGAGGTACATGGCTCACCACCAATCGGGGAGCTACAAGACAAGAATGGGAGGACATCATATGACTTCCTCCCAGAATGAGAGTGATCCCGACCGACCATCATTTTACTATATCAAGGGCGGGAGGCGGTTAAAAAATTATTGCGCTGAGGTTTATGTTTGCTGGGAGACTCTTGTTCGCGGCATATTTTGTTGGTACAGGTGCCGGCAGCTGCCGGTGGGGATGCATGCTGAGATACCGACTACAGCCACATATATGAAACCTGTCCTGGAACACCTATCCAGGATTCAGTGCAGTGGTCTATTTTGGGACCCAGTGTGGCCCTTTGATTCAGTTACTCATGGTAATTTGAGACACCACTGTTGGTCCTGTTTGATATATACCGTTTGTTTGGGGTGTTACAGACACCCCCAACCCCACCGGCCTTGGCCAGTGCACCCACTCCTGGTTTACTGGGATACTTTGGATACAGAGATTCCATATTTTCTGGGCTTCAATTTGTGTCCTGCTTGAACACTATTGCAGGATCTCACCAGGGTCACACCCTGCCTTTTTGATTTGTTTTGATAATACAACTATATCTTTGTCTACTTGAAATCGAACCTGGCAAGTGCTGGCTGTAGTGTGATGTCTAAGTGATGTGTGTCTAGTGCTTTCCTAACATTAGAGCCGCTCACCTCTCAAGTCTCACTCTCCTGGCCTGTATTTTTTTCATTATCTGTGCCCATTTCTGATGATCGGGCACGATGCCGATTCCGCTCCTGCTCGCATGTTCTTCTGCCTTGGCTCAAATCCCAGCCAACCGACTGCCTATCTCCTTGCCTTCCCTGGTAGAGAACATGCGAGCAGGAGCGGAATGGGCATGTGCCCGATCATCAGAAATGGGCACAGATAATGAAAAAATACAGCCCCCTAAGGTAATAGGAGCGGGGGGGTGTAATTCAGATGTTTTTTCTTAATTCTGCACTGACTGTCTATGAACTTGCCCAGGCCCCTGTTCAAATCCAATTCGAGGACAAAACCAGGAACAGACTTGGTCCGGGGACAGTGTCCTCAATCCAGGGACTGTTCCCGGAAACCGGGGACATCTGGTTACCCAAATCCAGTGGTTCTCAACTCCGGTCCTCGGGACCCACCAACAGGCCAGATTTTAAGTATTACCTTGGGGAGACGCAGACTAGAATACTGCAATCACTGAGCAGCAAATTCCATCACCTGTGATGTATTTCAGTTATCCTGCAAACCTGGCCTGTTGGGGGGTCCTGAGGACTGGAGTTGAGAACCACTGCCCTAATCTAAAGCCAAAGCTTTTTTTTAGGTTTGGATAAAGTAAGAAAGTTTTTGAATCTCTTGCAGGTTTTTATTGATGTCTGTGTTCCAGCTGGGGAGATTTACCCTTTTTATTTGTCTTGGTGACCGTAGTCACCGTCCTGGTGGTAAAAGGCCAGTGGTCATCAGAAATCCTCTTGTCAACAGAACAGAAATCTTCCAATAGAGCCACTTGTGGTGACAACTGTCTAATATAGGATTCTCTTCACTTAACCACTTGCCGACCGCCTAACTGTAAATATATGTCATGATTTTGAAGTTAAATACTGAGGTTATGGTTGCAGCTAGATGCTACAGGCCGGCTTTCCGATAAAAGTGATCCTAGCTGCGGATTCACCGCGAGATCACTTTTAGAAGCTAATGTTACCGTTATGTAGCTCTGGGAACTATCCGGCGTCAGCAGGGTTTTTCCATAGAGGTAAGCGATGTCTAGATGGCCACCGCTCATCCCTTTGCCCTTGGATGACCGGAGCGACGTTGATGTCACCTCTTGGTTCTCAGACCATATAAACGTGATTTTTTTTTCTTATAGCAAAAGATACTAAAAAAATCATTTTTTTGATCTTTTGCTTTTAAGGACCTCTCATGCTGTATTGTTATTGCAAGGGATGTTTACATTCCTTGTGATAGCAATAATAGTAATCAAATTTTTTTTTTAAAGGGACAGTGTAAAAATTTTAAAAATATAATAAAATAACATTTTTTTAAGTTTCCCCGTCCCCGTGTGCTTGCACGCAGTAGTGAAACTGCATTTGAAAAACTGCTGCATGAAAACTGTGTGACATAAAAAATGTCAATGCCCGCCATTTTATTCTCTGAGGTCTCTGCTAAAAAAAATACATATAATGTTTGGGGGTTCTAAGTAATTGTCTAGCAAACAATACTGGTTTTAACTTGTAAGCAACATCAGAAAAAGGCCTTCTCCTTAAGTGTTTAAAGAGCAATTTCCTCTCATGTCAAACTGTTGGGCTGATTTACTAGTTGAGAGAATGTCTACTAAATTTTTCAGTCATGTGAAAAGCATCTGCGCTAGCAGCGGCGACCCGTCCATAGGGGGTGCAGGGACGCCACCCCCTAATCCATGCACTCAGTCCCTAATCTACATGCAGGGCACCGGACGCATGGATTCCAATGTTTTTTTTTTTTTGAAGCACGTGATTAAAGCCTGGGGGCGCAGAGCATTGTGCCCTAAGTCCACTCATTTGTGTGACAATAGCGAATTAATATTCGCTATGGGCTTTCTGATTCTCCTCCCAACCAATCAGGAAGCAGCTCCTGAGACCCGATGGGCCATGGAGTCTTAGGACTCCCAATCGTGTCTCAGGGCATACTTCCTGTTCAGCCTGGAGGAGAATAGCCCGGCTCTTCATTCTCCTGCTGCCTCCTATGTTAAGGCTAGTCTCCGCCGCCACCCCTTCTCGTTCGACTAACGCCCAGGGGTAGTCATTGGTGTGTTTGCGGCGATCGCCGTCTTTCCGTCCATCCAGGGGGGTGGATAGCGTTAGTTAGCTGCCTCACCGCCCCCCCCCCCCCCATATATATGTAGCACCGGTTGCCAATGTGCACTAGGCGGGGTATTCAAAGTGAACAAGAACTTGCTTTTTACATGAGCAGATATTCATTTCTGAGTTATAAACCTCAGCTTCTTTAGTAAATCAGCCTCCATTTGTACAAGACTGGAAGTAAAGGAAATCTTCTCAAGTGGAACACAGAAAAAAAGCATGAGAAACAATGTAACCATTCCCTATTTTATCCAAGGTTTCGCTTTTGATTTACTTTATTAAAACTGAATAGCTTAAACTTACCACCCCAGATGACGACCTAGGAGTCGAAACGCGTTGGGTCTTGTTTCCCTTCTGTCACATCAGATTTTTACATTGAAGAGCTCTGTTTTATCTAAATTGAAGTAAGTGTTTTTAATCTTTCCTGCAATAAAAAATATCTCAACGGTATTACGCTATGGTGGGTTCTTTTTCCTGTCTCCCACCTTCTATGTGAGCCTTTTTTGGTACTGCTTCTACGACCAATTCCAAAACAGAAGAACCTTGGATTTCCTCATGAGTAGCTGGTGATGTGCGTTTTATGACCCCACACGGCTGACAAGGGGACCAAGCCGGGAGTGTAATTTTCCCTATATTTCTTGAGCCTAATTTCCACCTGAGTCTGGTAAGCATATATCTTATCACCACCGGTGGATGCATGTTTTGATTTCTACATATTTTTCCTTCCTCGGATATACCTTAAGAGAATACGTTTTGTATATGGGCCATCTTTTATAGTGGTTGTTTTGAATTTGGACATTCACCCTATTAGATTGCGTTTTTTAGGTAGGCCATTTTTTACAGTGGTTCATTTGATTTTGGACTTTTATTTTATTGGCGCTGCTACATTATTTATTACTGTAGCTTAAACTTAAAGCGGAACTAACGAGTTAATTCTCACCTTTCCATGGGTCCCTCGATTGCATCTTCTAATGTGTGCCTGTTTTCGGCCATGTTTGTTGGCCGATGTAAGATGACATCACTCCTGCACATGAGCAGCTCGGTTTACAGTCCGTAGATCGCTGTGAGCAGGCAGGTAGGTGACATTTATTGCATAGGAGACATTCTATGACTCTTCTGAAACAAAACGCATGCCTGCTCACAGTATGTAACAGCAGAACTTTGGAAGAGATGTTAGTTTTAAGAAAAAAGCTATGTACCTATAATTGATGTATGCAGGTGTGAAAAATTTACCATGGTACCTACACTTAAAGAGACCCTGTTGCCTGAAATCATTCACTTTTAGGCCTCATACACACGGACGTTTTTTGACGCCGGCGTTTTCTGGCGTTTTTTGCAGCTCTCCATGTTAGTCAATGGCCCCATAAAAACGTCGGCATTTTTGAGCTGTAGATGACGTTGGCGTTAGTGAGCTGAAACTAGAACCCACAGCCATCGCGTTCTGAGGCTGTAACGTTTTGGCATTTTTTGATGCCGACGCCACAATATGCCAACAAACGCCACCTAATATTATACCGGCGTTTTCCTGCGTTTTTAGGTTGAAAAATAGCAGAGGGATGATTTTTTTTTAAAAACGCCTATTGACGCCGACGCTCAGTAACGCTCAAAAACGCTGATGCATAACGCCGAAAAACGCCGACTTTTTTTCCTTGACGTCGGGCCCGACGTTTTGTTTATTTTTTTAGAAACGTCCGTGTGTATGAGGCCTAACAAAAATCTTCTCAAAAAGATTATATTTCCATATAACGTGTTTTATGCAAATTATTTATAAAGGCCTCCTTTGTGTAGTTATCCAAATACCTTGGAACTAGATGTATGTTCTTAAATGTGATGTAAGCAGTGCCAGCAGACTCAGAGATGTCACTCAAGTAGTATTGCCTTCGCTCCTCCCCCGACAGCTACATAAAAGGAGAGGCGCAAGGGAGCTTGGCCAGCACAGACAGCAAGTAGACACTCCCAGAAGAAGAAAGAGCTATGGCATTCAAAGGCAGATTTCAAGTTGACACCGATCATATGCACTACCCTATGTATGATGCATGCATTCGCAACTGTGTGTTCCATTTTCCTATTTTTCTGCTTTCCTGTTTTCTTGTTTTACCAATCTCTGAAAACAATAAAAATCTACAGTTCAAAAAAAAGAGATTTTTTTTTTTTTTTTGTGCTTCAGCCTGAAATTTTGTTAACGTGTTACTAAACCCACAACAGGAAAATCAGTCTGCATATGCAGTAAAGCATGCTTGTTATACTCACTGTGGAACCTAAGGGGTTAATCCTCTGCATTGTGTAAAAAAGATCTTCCCCTTTTTCCACAGTCCCAAAACCAACTCCTGAGAGTGCAGAACCTTGGGGGGCAAGCTGCACATGCTCAGTTTGGTGTGTATTGCTTAAAAGTTTTTTTTTTGGGACAGTGCATATGATCAGCACAGGCCAATCAGGACTGTCTAGACAGAGGGTCAGGGGTCCTGCAGCCTCATAAGTTAATCAGGGAAAAATGAAAACCCCTCCTACAAGCTTTAACCAGACACTGATAGAAGTCACAAGACTGCTCTAACTGCCGATGAGAAAAGATATTTTGCAGTTTATATTTACTAAAACTATTGCATTTCCATGTGTACTGTGTGGCACCAGAGTGAATGCAGGGTCTTCAGTTTAGTAACACTAAGTTTGTAGGCAGGTTAAAAAGTGTGTACAATTTATTTAGCCTGCTGTTAACCAAGGCTGGGGAAGGGGTTAAGTGTGTTAGCTCAGTTCCCGGGCTTTTGGTCCTGGCCAGCCCACCTGTGCTATAAAAAGGGGGATAAGCTACGGTCTGAGGCTGCCAGAGCGGGAACAAGAATGTGGGTATCAGGGGGTTTGAGTGCTTTAGGTTCTTTGGGGTACTACTGAAGGAACCGAGAATTGTGGAGCACGCTCAGCATGTCCCTCCTAATGCAACATATATTAGTTACAGTTTTTGGAGACATGGTACAAGTCGCTTTTCAGTACACTTTATTACTGCACATCGTGGAGGCTCATCTATACGTTGGGGATCTGCCTTAATGTTAGATTCTTCACATGACTGCAGCCTTCTCCTGATCTCAGACATTTGTAGCGGTACCCCCGAAGGAGCTGCTAATTTATATGACCCGGGCCTCCCTCTGATTATCCTGCAGCCAGTTACAATGGATTTCCACACTGTCAGGTGCACACACACAGTCCGGCTCGTTACTCCAATGACCAGTCTAGGGGATGAGTTTTGATGCTTTATTGTAGAACTTGGATAGGAGAAGGGAATGGATGGGATACTCCAAGTTAACTAACTCCAGGCGAGGACAACTTCTCCCTATCTCTGTACAACAGACTGTCAGTGGCACTACATAGCAGACTGATCCCAGTGAAACAAGTGGCAAGTTGTCCCCAGTAAAGCATGTAGCAAACTGATCCAAGTGAAACAAGTCCCTTTTTAAGCAGTAGAGGATAAGCCGGGCTTTGTTTCTTCAAGACGCTCACCAGTGTCCCCTTTCTATCTCAATGTGGCAGACTAGCAACAGCACTTAAAGGCAGGCTGATTTCAATGAAACAGGTCCCTTTTAACCACTTCCTTACTGGGCACTTAAACCCCCCTCCTGCCCGAACCAATTTTCAGTTTTCAGCGCTGTCGCTCTTTGAATGACAATTGCGCGGTCATGCGGCGTTGTACACTTTTGACTTTTAACCAAGCCCGTCCTCCCCCCAAATTCACGGGTCATTCCTTCACCAATTTTCCCTGGACAAAGTAACTTTAGTCGGACGGAAATTCACGACAACGATCAGACGGTGTAACTCTATCTTTCCCCTGTGACCACTCGCAGAACTTCTTTGTTTCGGGCCGAATAGGAGATGACGAATTTTTCCCTGAACAAAGTGAACCTAGTCAAACGATGTACGAAATGACCCCTGTTGAACGGTGAACAAAGTGACCCTAGTCAGACGATACATCACGGTGACTGTCAGACAACATGTCTCTATCCCTC
>BLSH010465173.1:586199-608096 GCA_018402905.1 Glandirana rugosa
GGTGTTCTCGTGCCTCCTCTTAGTGCAGACCCCACTCCATCAGTATAGACTCCCTCAGTGCAGACCCCCTTCTCCACTTGTGCTAGTATTGGGGGGTTGGTTATGTGCTGGAGGGCCCTATGGAAGAGGAGAGGGCTTGTGCTCTTGTGGGGGTTTGGATTTCAAATCCAACCCCCACTTCTATCATATGACCTTCCTCTCCCCTCCCATAGCGCCCCCCCAGCACATATTCTCTTAATCCCTCCCCAATCACTCCTCCTTCTTTTTATAACTGGTCACTTTCCCCCTCCTCTGTCCTCTGACAATGTACATATCTCAGCTCAGCGTGAGACATGCACAGCTGTGTCCCTCCTCCTGTTTAGATGTTAACAGCCAGGAGGGGCAGGTGGCTTCGGTCCACTCCACTGTGTGTGTGTGAGACAGGGAGACAGCCTGAGCCATTGAGAGACGCAGATCAGTGTAGGGGTGTGATGCTAGTGGTTCCGCTGCCCAGAGGTGTCACCCCTCTGGCAGGTGTGATCCGGGTGCGGCCCGCACCCCCCTAGCGATGCCACTATTTTGAACGATGTTAGAGGAAGCCTTTCCCAAGTCTGTCCTAATTGACATGCAATGCAAGAAGCCCAGCCTTTACAACTTTAACTCTTTGTTAGGACAGACAGTGTTGAAATCTAGTTAGAATTAATAATAAAAATCTGCCTGCACATCAGAGACAGGGTTAATTATGGAAAATACAGTTGCCCAGCCCACTCATAAACAAAGAGAATTATCTAGGATTCAATTTTTTTTTCAGTTATGCTAGGGGAGTGGGGACATGTAATAATATAAAGTCGGTGTTATCCTAGTTTGGCTGCAAAAGTGGAAATGCGCTTTAAAGCCACGTGAAGAGGATCCTGTCCTTTCTGTACTTGTATAGTTCTTCAACCTCATTGGCAATAATATTGCGATCTCTGTAGACAGGACACAATAATATGCATAACATCTAAACAGTTAGCAGAGTTTGGGCTCATTATATTACAGTTATCTCATGAATATGCCAAACATATACTATAAGTTAAAGTCAGAATTTCATTAACAAACATTATATAAGTCATTAAAAAGTAATTCAGCAAAAATTATGTTGCACACTTCAAATTAAAATAATTCATTTATTATTTGCAGCCACAAGTCAAAATGTTGTTAACAAGCAATTAAATAAGACGCTGCATTTCCTTATCATTTCAGTTTTAGATGTTGGGTCAATCTGTTTTGTTTCTCATGATTGCATACAACATATACATAAAGCATAAAATCAGACAAGCATAAAATATATTTGCTTTTTTAAATAAATAAATTCCAGGATAAAATTGTCTTGAATATATTACATTTATATATATATATATATATATATATACACACGCACAGTATCTCCCAAAAGTGAGTACACCCCTCACATTTTTGTAAATATTTTATTATATCATTTCATGTGACAACACTGAAGAAATGACACTTTGCTACAATGTAAAGTAGTGAGTGTACAGCTTGTATAACCGTGTAAATTTGCTGTCCCCTCAAAATAACTCAACGCACATCCATTAATGTCTAAACCACTGGCAACAAAAGTGAGTACACCCCTAAGTGAAAATGTCCAAATTGGGCCCAAAGTGTATTTTGTGTGACCACCATTATTTTCCAGCACTGCCTTAACCCTCTTGGGCATGAAGTTCACCAGAGCTTCACAGGTTGCCATTGGAGTCCTCTTCCACTCCTCTATGACGACATTGCAGAGCTGGTGGATGTTGACCTTACACTCCTCCACCTTCAGTTTGAGGATGCCCCACAGATGTTCAATAGAGTTTAGGTCTGGAGACATGCATGGCAGGTCCATCACCTTTACCCTCAGCTTCTTTAGCAAGGCTGTGGTAATCTTGGAGGTGTGTTTGGGGTTATCGTGTTGGAATACTGCCCTGCAGCCCAGTCTCTGAAGGGAGAGGATGATGCTCTGCTTCAGGATGTCACAGTACATGTTGCCATTCATGGTTCCCTCAATGAACTGTAGCGCCCCAGTGCCAGCAGCACTCACGCAGTCCCAGACCATGACACTCCCACCACCATGCTTGACTGTAGGCAGGACACACTTGTCTTTGTACTCCTCACCTGGTTGTCGCCAAACAAGCTTTACACCATCTGAACCAAAGTATATCTTGGTCTCATCAGACCACAGGACATGGTTCCAGTAATCCATGTCCTTAGCCTGCTTGTCTTCAGCAAACTGTTTGTGGGTTTTCTTGTGCATTATCTTTAGAAGAGGTTTCCTTCTTGGATGACAACCATGCAGACCAATTTGATGCAGTGTGCGTCGTATGGTCTGAGCACTGACAGGCTGAACCCCCACCCCTTCAAACTCTGCAGGAATGCTGGCAGCACTCATATGTCTATTTCCTAAAGACAACCTCTGGATATGATGCTGAGTATGTGCACTCAACTCCTTTGGTCGACCATGGAGAGGTCTGTTCTGAGTGGAACCTGTCCTGTTAAACCACTGTATGATCTTGGCCACCGTGCTTCAGCTCAGTTTCAGGGTCTTGGTAATCTTCTTATAGCCTAAGCCATCTATATGTAGAACAACAATTCTTTTTTTCAGATCCTCAGAGAGTTCTTTGCCATGAGGTACCATGTTGAACTTCCAGTGACCAGTATGAGAGAGTGAGAGTGATAACACCAAATTTAACACACCTGCGACCTTGTAACGCTAACAAGTCATCTGACACTGGGGAGGGAAAATGGCTAATTGGGCCCAATTTGTACATTTTCACTTAGGGGTGTACTCACTTTTGTTGCCAACAGTTTAGACATTAATGGCTGTGTGTTGAGTTATTTTGAGGGGGCAGCAAATTTACACTGTTATACAAGCTGTACACCCACTACTTTACATTGTAGAAAAGTTTAGTTTCTTCAGTGTTGTCACATGAAAAGGTATAATAAAATATTTTAAAAAATGAGAGGGGTCACTTTTGTGAGATACTGTATATATATATATATATATATATATATATATATACACATACATATACACACAGTGCACCCGGTAAGTATTCACAGCGCTTCACTTTTTCCACATTTTGTTATGTTATACCTTTATTCAAAAATGAATTAAGTTGAATATGAATTAATTATTTTCCTTAAAAATTCTACAAATACAAAATTCTGCAAATTTATTAAAAATAAAAAAAACTAAAACAATTGCATGTACATACAGTAAGTATTCCCAGCCTTTGCTCAATACTTTGTTGAAGCACCTTTGGCACCAATTACAGACTCAAGTTTTTTTGAGTATGGTGCTACAATCTTGGCACACCTATTTTTGGGGCGGTTTCTCCCATTTTTCTTTGCAGGACCTCTCAAGCTCCATCAGGTTAGATGGGGAACATCAGTGCACAGTCATTTTTAGATCTCTCTGGGCTCTGGCTGGGCCACTCAAGGAAATTCACAGTGTTGCCCAGTAGCCACTTCTTTGTTATCTTGGCTCTGTGGTTAGGGTAGTCATCCTGTTGGAAGATGAACCTTGGCCCCAGTCTGAGGTCCAGAGTCCTCTGTACATTGCTGCATTTATCTGTACCTCAATCCTGACTAGTCTCCCAGTTCCTGCCGCTGAAAAAGATCCTCACAGCATGATGCTGCCACCACCATGCTTCACTGTAGGGATCAGAGGCAGCCCATCCATTAAGGGTGCACGGGCTCCGCCCGCTGTATCCTCGCCACCCCCTATGCTAAATGGATAGTAGACACGTGCAGTTCGTTTCATTCCGAATAAAAATTCGGACAAATTTTCGTTTTTCAGACATTTGGATGTATTCGAATTTCCGAATTATAACATTACCGTATTTAACTGAATCCGAAACAACAAAAAAAAAGTTTGTACGAAATTAGAATTCAAATAGCTTTCGGATAGTTTTCGAATACTTTTCGAATTCGAAAGGTTTTCAAATTTGAATAGTTTTCAAATTTGAATAGTTTTCCGATTTCCAAAGAGAATAAAATAGAATAGAAAAAAAATAATAGACTAGAAAATAATATAACAGAAAATAAAAGAATAGAATAGTATAAGTAATACTAAAACAGAACAAAATAGAATAGAAAATAAAATAACAGAATATACTATACTATAATAGAAACAAATAGAATAACATAGATAGAAAACAACCATCTTCTTAAATTAGAATTTAATACATTTGAATTCAAATACATAAGAAAAGAATAGAAAAGAAAAGAATAGAATAGAAAAAATAGAATGGAATAGAATAGAATTTAAAAAAAGAATAGAATAGAAGGAATATAACCATTTCCCAAAATTCAAATAAAATCAATTTGAATAGAATAGAAAGGAATAGATCAGAATAGGAAGATGGTTTTATTCATTCTATTCTATTGTGCTGCTTTTTCTATACTATTGTGCTATTTTCTATTCTATTCTACTCTATTCTTTTCTATTCAAATTCAAATAGAATTTTGGAAAATGGTTATATTATTTCTATTCTATTCTATTGTTTTTTTTAATTCTATTCAAATTACTGAAGATGGTTATAATCTTTCTATTTTATTCTATTCTCTTTTGTTCCTTTTTTTATTCTATTCTATTCCTTTCTATTCTATTCTATTCCGTTTTATTCTGTTCTTTTATTTTCTATTCTATTTTGTTCTGTTTTACTCTATTATATTATATTTTATTTTCTGTTATATTCTTTTCTATTGTATTCAATATTTTTCTTTGGAAATTGGAAAATTATTCAAATTCAAAACTGTTCAAATTCGAAAACTATTTGAGTTCGAAAACTATTACAATTTGAAAAGATTCTAATTCGAAAACTATTCGAAATTGAGTTGAAAACTTTTTGAACTGATTTGAAAATGAATAAACGACACAAATTCCAAAAGCGAATTAAACAAATGAAACAAATCTAACCAAACTAATTAATATAAATAACGAATCAAAACTAAATTAAACATTTTTTTTTCATTCTGCACAAGTCTAATGGATTCAGGACTTTTCTACACAGAGGGACCTCGAGGTAGCAGCACGGTGGACACTTTAGACCCACAGCGATGCACCCACTTTTGTGGTTTTGGGTTCTCTGAATAGCCTTTGACTAGACTCTAAGTCAGCAGGCTTCAATGGGCTCTTTGGCACCCATTGCTTCCATTTGACTACATGCAATCTTTCTAACATATGGTACAAATTCATATGCCATTTAAAAGTATTCACCGTCGTTCTCCCTGGTCCCTCCAGTGATCTTCCTCACAGGCCTCACCTTCACACTTGTGATGTCCCGTGGATAAACATCCAACACTTACCCGACCATCTGATAACTGGAACAATTTGTCCCTGCACTTTTTGGCATTTATCTATAGGTGCCAATTTGTGAAACAGCTCTTACAGGCTATTGGACATCACATTTGCTGTCCAACAGCATACCTCTCTTGTTCTCGGTGGACCAAGGCAGGACTGAGTTATCCAAATTTACGTGCCCTCCTAATTGATACCTTGTGTAAACAAGGATTTTAATGTGACCACTTACCCTGAAGAAGAACTTTCAAAACGTGTTGGGCTTTTCCGCCACTTAGTGGCGATGCAAATGGTCTAAAGTGTATTTGTATTTTAATGGTCTTGTATGATTACTGTTTCCTTCACTATTTCACATGTCATGTATGTTACCCCCTTTATGTCAGTTTTGGCTTCAATGTATGCCTATTGTGTACCTTTTGATGGCAGACCTATTTACTAAGGTCATGTCCTTTTAAATGTACGAATAAACTTTTTTAGTTTTACTTTAGTCTTTTGCTCTTTGAAGAGTTGGTTCCCTATAAAGTCCAATTTGGGGTGTTCATTCCACTTAATACAAGTCTGGCTGAGAACTCAGGTTATCCTATTGGACGCCTTTCTCGGAGGAGGTGGCGGATGCACGGCCGGAGCCAAGCATGCTCCCACTAGCCGGACACCGATGCCTGCCGGTCTGCTTCCTAGATGGGGTAAGTGCGGGACTTTGATGTCCCGATTGCCCTCCAGGGGTGGATGCTGTATACCCCTGTCTGGTGATGCTGTATATACCCCTTTCTGGTGATACTGGGCTTTCTACTCCTGACACAATGGGTGGAATCTATAAGGGGTGGGGTTTATGAGAATTGGGAGGGGTCAAAAAGGAAGGGCGGAGTCTGGGGCACCCCCTTCCTTAAATTTCCCCAGCCGCCACTGGTAGGGATGGTATTGGCAAGGTGTTGAGCGGTGCCTGGTTTCCTCCGGACATGACGGCCAAAGAGTTCAATCTTCATTTCATCAATCCAGAGAATTATGTTTCTCATGGTCTGAGAGTCCTTCAGGTGCCTTTCGGCAAATTCCAGGTCGGCTATCATGTGACTTTTACTGAGGATTGGCTTCCGTCTGGCCACTCTATCATACAGGCCTGATCGGCTGCAGAGATGGTTGTTCTTCTAGAAGGTTCTCCTCTCTCCACTGGGGCTCTGTCAAAGTGACCATCAGGTTCTTGGTCACCTCCCTGACTAAGGCCCTTCTCCTCTGATTGATCAGTTTGGCCAGGCCGCCTGCTCTAGGAGGAGTCCTGGTAGTTCCAAACTTCTTCCATTTATGGATGATCGAGGCCACTGTGCTCATCTGTACCCTTCCGCAGATCTGTGCCACGATACAATCTTGTCTCGGAGGTCTACAGACAATCCCTTGGACTTCATGGCTTGGTTTGTGCTCTGACATGCACTGTTAACTGTGGGACCTTATATAGACAGGTGTGTGCCTTTCCCAATCATGTCAAGATCCAGTCACAGCCAATCACAGGTGGTACTTTCCCTTTGGACACGGCGCATGCACGCGATCGGGAGTGCGTCAATGTCAGTGGCGGGGTGTTCCCAGGAACACAGCTCTCGCCACCGACAATGATAAACAGCCAATGACAAGCGCGGCTGTTTACCACGTGATCGGCTGTGATCCATTCACAGCTGATCACAAATGTAAACACAGACTGGTAATTGGCGGTTACCAGCTCTTCTCTCCTCACACACAATTTCCAGTGTGAGGAGATAAGAGTGAGGAGCAGTGAGTTACCGATCTGTGTGTTGTAGTGTACTGCACAAAGCACCACACAAAAGAGAACCTGTCACATTGCCCCTACCCCCCCATTGCACCTGTCACCCAACAGTCACCACATCAGTGCCCGTAAAGTGCACCTGTCACCCATCATGCCCATAAACTGCACCTGTCACCCATCAGTGCCCATAAAGTGCACCCGTCACCCATCAGTGCTCATAAAGTGCACCTGTATCACCATCAGAAACTGCCATCAGTGACCGTCCGTGGTACACCTGTCACCCACTAACTGCCATCAGTGAACGTCGCCTCTCATCCATCAGTGACCATCGCCTGTCACCAGTCACCCATCAGTGACCATCACCTGTCACCTATCAGTCCCATAAAGTGCACTGGTCACCATTAGAGACTGCAAACAGTGACCATCGCCTGTCACCTGTCACTCATCAGTGACCGTCACCTGTCTGTCCCCCCTTCGCACAGCCTATCAGTAACCATCACCTGTCACCCATCTGTCACCCGTCGCGCAGCCCATCAGCAGCGTGTTCAAAAAAGTATATAGTGAGGAGGCGTTCCAGATCCTCTCCATGACTGATGAGAACAGCGGCGAGTTCTCATCAGATTCCAATGCCAATTCCGATTCAGAATCCAATTCAGCATTTAAACCGATTGATAGCAGTGGATCGGCAAATGAATCGGGGCAAGAATGGGTCCCTCCTAAAAGGGCACAGCGCTCTGGAAACCAGGCAGCTACCAGCAACAAACCCCAGGATAAAACGCCCAGTACCAGTGCTGTCACCAGCGATAAGACCCCAGGATCAAATGCCCAGGCCCAGCATCAGTGCTGCAGTATCACCCCCAAGTACCAGCACAGGAATTTCAAATCCCCTAACTACCAGCACTGGAGTGTCACATCCCCCAAGAGTCAGGACTGCTATATACCTCCCAGATGCTCTTGCCAACCCAACATGACTGCCTTCAGACTCGGGATCAGCAAGTATTCCCCCTTTTACCGCACATCCAGGTGTGTTGGTCAATACCCAAAATTTCTCTGAAATGGATTGTTTTTATTTATTTTTGTCAGACATTTTGTTGCAATTTATCGTGGACCAGACTAATCTATATGCCCAGTGGTATATTGCAAACAACCCCCAGTCATCATATGCTCCGTTTGAGTGGAGAGATTTGGAGGAGTTCAAATTGTTTATGGACCTCACCATAAACATGGGGCTTACAAAAAAAAAATGAAGGACATGCCTACTGGTCCACCAACCCCATCCACCACATGCCCATTTATTCTGCCGTAATGTCCAGGTCCCGATATGATATGATTGTGTGCTTCCTTCACTTTAGTAACAACATCTAATGCCCTCCCCAAAATCATCCAAATTATGACAAATTATGTAAAATTTGCCCACTCATACATTTTTTTCCCAATGATTTGCAGAACTATGTCCATGATCAGCATACAGTGCCTTGAAAAAGTATTCATACCTCTTAAAATTTTCCACATTTTCTCATGTTATAACCAAAAACTTAAATGTATTTTATTGGGATTTTATGTGATAGACTAACACAAATTGGCACATCATTGTAAAGTGAAAGGAAAATGATAAATGGTTTCCAAATTTTTTTACAAATAAATATCTGAAAAGTGTGGGGTGCATTTGTATTCAGCCCCCTTCACTCTGATACCCCTAAGTAAAATCTAGTGGAACCAATTGCCTTCAGAAGTCACCTAATTAGTAAATAGATTCCACCTGTGTGTAATTTAATCTCAGTATAAATACAGCAAGACATGGCCATCCTCCTAAACTGACAGGCTGGGCAAGGAGAGCATTCATCAAGGAAGCAGCCAAGAAACCCATGTTAGCTTTGGAGGAGCTGCAGAGATCCACAGCTCAGGTGGGAGAATCTGTCCACAGGACAACTATTAGTCATGCACACCACAAATCTGGCCTTTATGGTAAGAAGAAAGCCATAGTTGAAAGAAAGCCATGGAAAGTCTAGTTTCCAGTTTGCAAAAAGCAATGTAGGGACACAGCAAATATGTGGAAGAAGGTGCTCTAGTCAGATGAGACCGATATTGAATTTTTTTGGCCTAAAAGCAAAACGCTTTGTGTGGTGGAAAACTAACACTGCACATCACCCTGAACACACCATCACCACCGTGAAACATGATGGTGGCAGCATCATGTTGCGGGGATGCTTTTCTTCAGCAGGGACAGGGAAGCTGGTCAGAGTTGATGGGAAGATGGATGGAGCCAAATACAAGGCAATATTAGAAGGAAACCTGTTAGAGTCTGTGTCGGCAACTGGTGTGACCAGAAATGTATGAACTGCACAGAGAACACCAGACACAATGTAAAGTAAATAAGATGATTTATTAAGGAGATAAGTAAATAGTGATCTAAATGCACATCTAATATAACAAACAACAACCAAAGCAACAGGAATAGTGAAACTGCTTAAACAGGTATAGGGAAATGTCCAAACCACAAACTTAAGCCAGGCCAGGGTCATGCACGGGAGATAAATCAGAGGGAGCAGGACAAGACAGGAACGGGAACGGATGCCGGGGGACGCTGGGGAGAGATCAGGCTGAAGACAGGAGCAAGTACAGATTCAGGGCTTCAGGAATCTGGTTACAGCGGCACAAGGAGACGAACACCAAGGCACAGAGCATATGGTAGACAGGGTTTATATATCCTTCCCGTAATGATCATCAGGTGGTGACTCCTGAGCCTCTGATTACTGGGAGACACCCGCTGGTGGACCCTGGAACTGCAGCCCATGGAACCGGGAGCCACAGTGCCATCAGCAGGTGAGACCTTTACTGACACCTGCTGGTGGATACTGGAACTGCAGCCCATGGATCCCTGAGCCACAGCACCACCAGCTGGAGAGACTTTTCCTGACAGTCTGCAAAAGACTTGAAACTGGGGCTGTAGTTCAAGGAATGGTTTAGATCAAAGCATATTCATGTGTTAGAATGGCCCAGTCAAAGTCCAGACCTAAATTCAATTGAGAATTCACGACAAGACTTCAAAATTGCTGTTCACACACGCTCTCCATCCAATCTGCTTGGGTTATTTTGCAAAGAAGTATGGGAAAAAATGTCACTCTCTAGATGTGCAAAGCTGGTAGAGACATATCCAAAAAGACTTGCAACTGTAATTGCAACGAAAGGTGTTTCTACAAAGTATTGACTCAGGGGCCCTGAATACAAATGTACGACACTTTTCACATATTTATTTGTAAAGCCATTTATCATTTTCCTCCCACTTCACAATTATGTGCCACTTTGTGTTGGTCTATCACATAAAATCCCAATAAAATGCATTTACATTTTTGGTTGTAACATGACAAAATATGAAAAATTTCAAGGGGTATGAATACTTTTTTAAGGCACTGTATATGTGTGAATGAGTCCCTGTTACCCTTTTCAGGCCGGCTAGGAATAAAACAATATATTCCCAGCAAAAGGGCCGGATATGGAGTAAAATGTTACAAGCTTTGTGAGAGTCACAGGGATATCTGTATGCATTCCGCATATATGAAGGAAGAGATTCCCAGCTCCATCCCCTTGAGTGCCTGGCCTACCTGGGCACAACTGGAAAAATTGTATGGGACCTGGCATACCCACTGCTGAACAAAGGTTATCACATATACCTGGAAAACTATTAAACCAGCCTGCCCCTTTTCAAACACCTATACCTTGCAAAAACACTTGCGTGCGGAACCTCCAGAAAGAACAGGAAGGGCTTCCCACAATCAATAGTTAACAATAAACTGCAAAGAGGGGGAAAGAAACTTTGAGAAGCAACAAATTGCTGGCATTGAGGTGGAAGCATAGCAGGAATGTGTACATGATGTCCACCATCCACGATGACACTACAGTTGAGGTTCAGAGAAGACGAGGTCCCATTGAAAAGCCAACATGCGACTAAGGATATAATCTCTACATTGGGGGGGGGGGGTGGATTTCAATGACCAAATGCTTCAGCCCCATTTGGCAATAAGGAGGTCCCATTACTGGTACAAGAAAATAGCAATATATTTCATTAATTTGCCCATTTATAATGCATATGTCA
Organism: Glandirana rugosa; assembly: GCA_018402905.1. Lineage (NCBI taxonomy): Eukaryota > Metazoa > Chordata > Amphibia > Anura > Ranidae > Glandirana > Glandirana rugosa. The sequence goes on from BLSH010465173.1 coordinate 597,363, forward strand.
TCTACACCAAATCCATGGAAAACCCCACCCCCTACCTAAAATTCATTAAAGAAGTTGTCACATCCCACATCTATCAACAAAGACCCCCCCCTCCCCCACCCAGAAAACCTTTGCTCTGATGCTGTTAGCTGACTTTATGAGCGCCATTTCCAGGACATCATTCCATCATCTGAAGCAGGCCGAAGAAGCAAAAAAATATGTTGCGTATGCAGCAAAAGAGAGTTTCGAAGAGATGGTAGCTACCATTGTCCCCGGGGTTCCTCCCAACCCAGCCTAGGCATTGGAGAATGCTTCCAACTTTATCACACATCCCTAAAATATTAGCCCATATATTTAACCATTTCCCCATTTTCATCATCTGTGCTTCCTCAAATAACCATGCCACTGCCTTCCACGTGAACTGACCCTGGCCTGTTTTTTGACTATGCCTCTGCCTGCCATTTGGACTGCTTCCACGTGAACTGACCCTGGTCTGTTTTATCGACTACGCTTCTGTCTACCACTTGAACTGCTTCCATGTGAACTGACCCTGGCCTGTTTTATTGACTATGCTTTTACCTACCACTTGGACTGATCTGTTGCCCTGCTACTGTAGTACGCAGGGATCTCACATATGTGAGGGTCTCCAGAATTGTTTTTCTAGATGGAAAAAACACATTTTTTAATTTTCTCCGGGTTTCGCAATTTCCGGATTGGGGTCTGGAGTCCGAAGGCTTCAAAGAGATTTGGGTGGGAGAAGCCTCTACCCCTATGCCCCTTTGCCTAAGTCTTACCTGACTGAGGCCCTCAACCTGCTGCTGACTTACTGTCATCATTCCTCTGCCTGCCACATGAACTGACCACACCTCTATCTGCTACCTGTACTATGGAAATAATTAGCTGTTTATGAAGGGCTGGAGAGCAGTACAATATTGAGTGGCTGCAGGTAACAGTGTACCAGGACCAATATTATGGTTGTGCTGGCTGTCTCTGCCTGGACAATTCCTCTGGACAAAGGCTTTGGCTGTGCTGACAATATCCCTGTACTGACTATAGACAATATTCCTGCCTTCTGCCTGGATAATTACTATTGTTGTCGCTAAGCACATCCCTTTCTGTTGCCTGGACCAATGCTTTCCTCTGTGGACACTACTAAAACCACAGGTAATACTTTTTTACCCTTTCCTCAATAAAATTTATTTTGGAGTGAAATTCTTGGTATGTACATGCTATTTGTTAGAAATATGAAGGGCCTTCAAAAATGATAGGTTGTCAGGAAATTAGATGTGTAATCTATGCTCCTAGAATGTCTGAAGGTGCTGCTTGAATTTTGGGCCTCTGTATGTGGCCAGGCTGTGTAAAAGTCTCACACATGTGGTATCGCCATACTCAAGAGGAGTAAGAGAATCTATTTTGGGGTGCAATTCTTGCTATGTACATGCCATGTGTTAGAAATATTGTATGGGGGGTGTGGTCTGCTCCTGGGCAGAGATGGCCATGTAACACAGAAGCTCCATCTCCAGAGGTCCTGTTTTTACCCACACAGAGGCTCCAGACAGTAGGAAATGAGCGGATCACACCGCAGCGCGTCTGCCACGAGATCCCAGTCCCCCAGGGAGTTTCCAATACAGCTCAGCCACACCCTCCCGGAGCTATTCTGCTCCCAACAACAGCAGAGAGATGCCATGGCCGCCTCACAGGCTGCATCCCGGAGGTCGCGCTCCACAAGCAGGAGTCCACTCAGACGCCAGGAGAGCAGCAGCGCTCCTCAGAGTAACACAGATGCCAGAGCCTTAAACATAACCGACCAGGAGATCGCTGCTGACATCAAGAATACTTTGTCAGTGGTGATAGCAGATCTGAGGGAAGACTTCCAGGCCATACACTGCAAAATGGAGGAAGTGGAGAAGACCACTGCCCGCCATGACGCTTCCCTATGCCAGGTCCAGCAGGTGACAGAATCACACGCCATACAGCTGAGGGAGCTACATCATCATCTAGAGGATCTGGATAACCGTGGCAGATGCCACAACCTCAGGGTGAGAGGCACACCAGAATCTGTTGATGCCAATAGATTCACCCCAGTGACCCTAGCCCTTTTTAAAGACATCCTTGAGAAACCCCCGAGATGATCCAATAGAGATAGAGCGACTTCATAGAGCCCTTAGGCCTTGTGGCAGAGACATTGACCCCCCTCAGGACGTTGTATGTTGCCTGGCGAATTTCCCCTTAAAAGAAGAGATCCTGAGGAAGGCTCGTAATAGAGGTCGCCTGATCTCAAATGGAGCAGAAGTGAAAATATACCAGGACCTCTCCACCATCACATTGCAAAGAAGAAAGGAACTGAGATCATTTCTAGATCTCCTGCACTCCAGATCAATCATCTATAGGTAGAAATTCCCATTCTGCCTCTCGGCAACCAGCCAAGGCCGCACAGCCATTCTGAGAGTGCTTGAAGATCTGGATCATTTCTGCAATGTACTAGAGTTCCCAAAAGTGAAATTGCCAGACTGGTACAGCGATTTCCACCTACCCCCAGCAAGGAACGCTACCTTAATGGAGAACATCCGCGAGGCAGGTATTCGGGGAACCAAGAAGCTGGCGTTCACTCACACCACAATACTAGCCCACAGCAGCCCAGGGCTCTCCAAGAAACAACAGCCCAACTGCATCTCCAGCACACCACAGGCCCCGCCTAAAGAGACCAAGCACCCCGCCAGGTCTGAAGAACATGGATCAAGGTCGGTACACTCCCCCCATTGGCCCCTTGCCATATACCTAAAGAGACCTGACTTAATTATATCCCCTCCAAAACCCCATCCACCCACAAGAATCCCCCAGAATCACCCCCAAGCACAGTTAACATTTCTCTTGCCTCCTCTGGCATCCCGAGCCCCACCATACCCACACAGTATCTACCCGACCGGGCAGGCAAAGCAGGGAAAAGAACCCTAATATTATGTAGGAAGGAAACTAAATCACTCCTTTCCCAACAAAACGCACAAGACATTTCCTATACAACACAGATTGCCGTGTGGACATCCTGAACTATCAACTTCCATCACCAATCCCTTCGGCAACCAAGACATACTACAATCTCTTTAGACAGCAAAACAATCTATCCACACTTGGAACTTACCACTCCGCTAGGTGACTCCCACCTTCACTCTCCCCCGCCTTTCATGCCCCATGGTTTCCACTCCCCCTTTATATTTTTGTACCAAAGACTACCCTCCACCCCAAATCACTCACCCCCTAATCATCTAATCATCCTACCCCCCCTTTTTTTCTTTTTCTTCAGCCTGAAACACTAACCTGGACTGCCAAGGACTCCATGAATATGGGGAGAAGTATACTTTCTCAGCTTTTATATTCTAGATAAGGATCAGTTCCCTGTCTATAAACTTACCAACAATGGGACTCCCAGGACCTTTTCCATCCCTGATCCCCAAACCTAAAACCAAGTAATGAGAAAATCACTCGCTATCACTCCCCTCTTCACTAAGGTGCCTTGATCTGTACTTATGTTCACATTTGTTTACGTTTGCTTGTTTTGTTATTAGTTAAATACCTGTTTGAACGTTATCTAGTTTTTTACACTTCATTACAGTGTCTTGTGCTTGATTAGTGCTTGATGGGGAATTCTGGAGGGTGGCCCTCAGGAGATCAATGACTACCACTCTGTGACATTGAACGAGTCCCTTTTGGACCCGGACAACCCCAATATGATAAGCCCTATGGCCTCCCCACACTTATTAACCACATGACCAGATGGAAATCTCTCCCATAATCTATTGGGAGGAATGCAGACCGCTGCCCACCTGGAGAACAACTAAAGTCTCGAGGCTGCCTGGGAGACTCCGCTGCGCACCGGGTTAATTAACCTACATAGAAGTGATGACCGTTTATAACTGCTGATATATAATCTATCTGTTATTGTACCTAATGTGACCTACTGAACCTTAAGCCCCCAATGCAAAGCCTCAAAATATGACATTAACAGCACAAACCCTATACCAGCCCTAGGCCACCACACTACACTTCGCCAGGTGACACCCAGAACTAAGCATATTTGTGTTATCAACAACTATACCACCCATGACATACACACCACACCTCACCAGCTAGACAGATGTTAGTACTCAAACCCTCTATTCTCAAGTCGGCATATTCTGCACTTATACCCCTTCCTTGCACACACAATTTCATTCAAATTTTTGCTCATACCTCCCTTAACCAACCTCAACCAACAGTAGTTATTCCTACTGCGTTAATTTCCCAAAATCTCAAACCCGACATTTATGATCAATATCCCATCATTAGATCCTTCCAAAAACCTCCTTTCATCAGCTATCGACCCAAGCCTCCACATACAAACCTTAGACCTCATAGGTTATAGAGACCTTCCCTATCTCACGACCACTGCCTACCACTCCCTCACTCAGCAAATTATCTGCTGTACTAAGCCGAACCCCCTCATTACTTTGGGTGAACTAGATGGTCTAAACTCACCCCTGGACTTAGTTCCCTTTACCCCTCCCCACTTCCACCCTCTCTTACCCCCCCTCCACTTTCACACCCTCCTCTCCCATTCCTTGCTTGGAGGAGCCCCGACTATATCCCCCTTACACTCACAGACCGAACCCTAGCCCCTCTCCCCCGTCTCCCCTCTCCCTGTCCACCCCCTCTTTCCTTTCACCACCATCCCTACCCTCCCACGCAACCATCTCTCTCTCCCCCCCATACTACAGAACTACTACAAGCTTTGGAAGGGAAACACCCTACCCCGACTTCAAAGATAGAACACACCTGATGTTTCACCCATCATCCAATGGGAGGAGTATAAATGCATGATACGCGGACACCTCATTTCCCTCACCTCGTCCCTAAAATGAGAAAGACAAAAATACATTGATCTATTAGCTAAAATAAAAACACTCGAAAGAGCACACAAATGAGACCTGGCACAACATACATACCAGGATCTCATTGAAACACGGAAAAACCTTTTAGACAAACTCAACAGAAAGATAAAACAACACACCCTCTCCCAAAAATTATTTTATGAACACAGCAATAAATGCAGCCACTTATTAGCCCAAGCCCTCCGGGTTAAAAAAGCCAGAGTTACAGCTCATGTGATAAAAACACCATCTGTTAATATGCTAAGGAGCAATCCTGACATAGCACAGGCCTTCGAACGCTTTTATGTGGACCTATACAGCCTTTCGGCCTTAGAGAGACAATAAACCAACACCACAACAATATCGCACCTCATAGAGAACTTCTTGGGAAAACACTGCCCCACAGCTTTCATGCCAGAAAATGCTAACAAACTAGATCTCCCCATTCCAAAGCAGGAATGGTACATAGCACTCAAACAATTAAAATCCAGGAAGAGCCCGGGCCTGGGTGGCTTATCGTCCATCTACTACAGAACGTTTGTGAGCATATTTTCTTTGCCCTTCCTCAGAGCATTCAACTCCCTCTCCCCAGGCCAACCCCTTACCCCCAGAATGCTGAAAGCACACATTGTAGTTATACCCAAAGAAGGGAAAGACCCCACACAAACAGCAAATTATAGGCCAATCTTCCTATTAAACTTAGACATAAAAATCTTCACCAAAATTCTAGCAAACAGATTACTCCCCCTGCTTCCACCCATAATTGACGGAGACCAAGCCGGTTTTATCCCTGGCAGGGTGGCAAGGGATAATACGATCAAGGCAATCAATTTACTTCACCTTCTGTCCACCTCCAACCAAAAGGGCTTTTTTCTATCCCTGGATGCAGAGAAGGCATTTGACAGGGTAGCCTGTGACTATATGGAAGCTGTACTCCGAACTTTAGGTCTGGGCGATCGCCAATTAAGCTTTATAATGGCACTCTACTCAAACCCAACCACAAGGGTCCGAGCCAACAGCTTCCTGTCAAATGCCTTCCCTATCCTTAACGGCATGAGGCAAGGATGTCCCCTCTCCCCAATACTGTTTGAAAACCCCTCTTACGAGCACTCAGAAGCAACCCCAATATCAAAGGCATTCTCACACCCATGAAAGAATACAAACTAGCGGCATTCGCCAATGACATTCTCTTCTTTCTCAATGAACTACATACATCTCTCCCCAATCTCTTAGCGGAATTTTGACAATTCCGAGCAACATCCAATCTTAAGATAAACTTTTCTAAATCTTACGCGCTCAATGTATCCCTCCCCAATCACATAGTTACTCAATGTAAAGAGAACTTCCCCTTCCATTGGCAAGATGAAGAAATTACGTACCTAGGCATACAAATCCCTAGACGCCTTGAAAACCTATACAGGAAAACCATCTATCCATACTTCAAAATCTCACCAATGATTCATGAAAAGATGGAATAAGCCAATCTTTTCATGGTCCAGCAGAGCAGCCATCCTAAAAATGAATGCCCTGCCACACCTCCTCTTTATCCTACAAACAGCTCCAGTCAATGTACCAACAACCTTCTTTCGAAGCTACAAAAGCCTCTGCACCAGATTTCTTTGGGGAAATAAAAGACCCAGAATTACCATTGCTTACCTTTCCTTACCTTTCCCTACCTAAACACAAAGGTGGGATAGGCCTACCAGACACTAAAAAGTACCACAGCGCCTACCAACTTATCAGAATTATAGACTGGAACATCCACGACGAACACAAAGATTGGGTCTCATTAGAAGCCTCTTTCTCTCCACTGCCACTCCACTCCCTCCATTGGTTACACCAGAAACACATCCCGACCGATATACACCTCCATCCCCTCATTGGTCCCACCCTCAGAAGCTTCCAAGAAACATGCAAAGAAACCACACTGTCTTCATCTCCTGGCCCACTCACCCCTTTTTGCATAAACCCAGAATTTTCCCCAGGAGCACACACTAAATTCCTAACTGACAACTGGCCACACAAAAGGCTACAATACACCACCTCTTTGAAAATGGTAAACCCCTTACACACTACAAACTGCCATCAGTAAGCGGCAGCCCCCCATTTCCCCTTGGAACTACACACTATTATCACACTATCTCCAAGACCTAGACAAAAGGTATGAGGTATCCAGACCTCTATCTCCCTTTGAGAACCTCTGTATACTGCAAGCACCCTAACCTCGCCTACTCTGTACAACACATTCCCTTCTTTTCACAAATACCCCACCAAACACAGGATGGGCTTGTTCTACCTGGGAAAAAGACCTTGCGATATCCCTTTCCCCAGAAGACTAGGAACAGACCCACAGGAACATACATAAAGACTCCATAAACGTCACCACTCAGAAGAACGGTTATAAAATTTTGACCGGATAGTACCGCACCCCCACTATCACCAATAAATTCAACCCAAGCATCCCAGGCATCTGCTGGCATTGCAATCGGGAGAAAGGGACTCTTCTACACATTTTCTGCAGCTGCCCCATCATTCAAATTTACTGGCTAGAAGTTCATCGTATTATTGCTAATGTTACCACATATTCCCTTGATTTCTCCCTGGCTCAGTTCCTCCTACACTTCTCCACTTCCTCTAGTCCCAGATACCTCAAACCCCTCACCATGCATATAGTTAACGCTGCTAAGCAATGAATCCCGATCCACTGGTGTACCCCACAACCCCCTTCAATCAAAGAATGACTCGGGGATATGGGTCCCGCCTGTCACTGAAACCGGCCCACTGAGCCATTGGCCCACCGGAAAACCCCCGGTAGCCCCAATGGCCAGTACAGGCCTGGTTGTCAGGAATTATATGTGTGATTTATGCTCCTAGAACACCCGATGATGCTACTTGGATGTTGGGCCTTTGTATGTGGCCAGGCTATGTAAAAGTCTCGCACATGTGGTATCACCATACTCAGAAGGAGTAGCAGAATGTAGTTTGGGGTGTCATTTTTGATATGCGCATGCTGTGTTTTAGAAATATCTTATAAATGGACAGCTTTGTGTATAAAAAAAAAAAAAAATGCGTTTTCAGTTTCTTTCCACATTTTCTGAAAACGTGTGGAAAAAAATTAACTGTTAAAAAGCCTCATAATGCCTCATAGAATATATGTAGGGGTGTTTTCCTTCCAAAATGTGGTCATTTTGTGGGCGCTCCCATTGTCCTGGTCATTCAAAAGTGTTAGAGGTTGTGTCACGTACCTGGTGGTGGAGTCTGCAACTGCCGAGGACAACCTCTCTTACAATCCTGACTCAGGAACCCCTGATATAATGAACAGGAGGCTCAAGAGTGCAGAATGGCATGAGTGCTTGACTGGAACACAGGTGCGGTGGTCACAGGCAGGGCTGGAGATGCAGCTAGCTGGAGCAGAGGAGGAACTCCGGGAAACAGCTGACAATAGCCCTGTCCGGCTGAACCAAGCAGGTGATGCTGGATGAGAAGGCCAGAGGAAGACTGGATCAGACAGCAGGCAGGCAAATCAGGAACCGAGGAGCAGGCAGAAGGATGGTCAGACACAGGCCGGGTCGGCAACGGGCTGGCAGCGTGGTACCAAGGAGCAGGCAAAAGGATCGTCAAGGAAAGGTCAGGGCAGGCAGATAGCAGCGGTGTCAGGGTCAAGCCGGTAGATCAGATGAAACAGGTTCAGCAGATAGACAGGTAACAGGAATTGCAGGAATGTTGTAGACCAAACGGCATTGATCCCATGTCACTGTCCTCTTTAAATAGCTCCCTTGGTGCCAAGAATGGTTACGAATGGGAATGCGTGCCTCCTGGTCGTGCGTGCGCACGAACGTTCGTGCCGTCCGTTCGTTTGTGCACGCGCCTGCGCACTGTGTTTCTTCTTATGTCCACTTTCTTAAACACGAGTTCTCCGTCTTTCCTGAAATTGCCCCCCCCCCCCCAATGCCTTTCAGGCAAGCCTTTCAGGGTGAGATCTTTGGCCTGTATCGGCCTTGGAGCATGAATATTGGCTTTGGGTTCCCAAGAGCTTTCTTCCGGACCATACCCTTTCCATTTAATGGGATATTGCACCTGGTTACCCCTTCTCCTGCAGTCCAAGATGGTTTCGACTTCAAATTCTTCTTCCCTATCAACAACCACAGGTTCGGGTGGTCTGGTGCTTCGTCCCAGAAAGGGATTAGAAGTTGCAGGCTTTAATAGGGACACATGAAAAACTGGGTGAATTCGTATTGAGTCTGGTAATTCTAGTTCATAAGCCACACTGTTAACCCTTTTCTTCACAGGAAACGGTCCTGTGAACTTGGGTCCCAATTTCTTTTACGGGCAAGCCAATTTCAAGTTTGCAGTTGACAACCAAACTTGTTCCCCTGGCTCCAAGTTCAGTTCACCTTGTCTTTTCCTGTCAAAGGCTTTCTTATAACATTCCTGGGACTTATACATCATCTCCTGCAGCAGCTTGTTGTTGGTGCTGAAAAAATCCATAGTCTCTTGCACAGCCAGGACTGTACTTTCAGGAATGGAGCTGGACAGGAAGGATGGGTGAAACCCATAATTTGCAAAAAACGGGGACTGTTTGATGGAGGAGTGAGCGGAGTTATTATAAGCAAATTCAGCCATAGGTAGTAAAGACACCCAGTCATCTTGGGAAAAGGGCGAGAAACATCTCAGGTACTGTTCCAAAGTTTGGTTAGTCCTTTCGGTCTGCCCGTTGGACTGCGGGTGATAGGCTGAAGAAAATGAAAGTTCAATCTTTAAGGCCTCACATAAAGCTTTCCAGAATCTGGAGGCGAATTGCACCCCTCTGTCGGAGCCAATGTTGGCTGGTATCCCATGGAGCCTGACGATTTCCTAAATGAAAGCTTTAGTGGTTTCAGGGGCAGAAGGTGTACTTCTCACGGGTACGAAGTGGGCCATTTTAGACAGTCTGTCCACCACCACAAAAATGGTGGAAAATCCTTCGGTTGGGGGTAATTCAACAATAAAGTCCATTGAGATCATCTTCAAGGCCTTTCTGGAACTGGCAGTGGCCTCAATAGACCCCAAGCCTTGTTCTTGCTGCCCTTATTTTGAGCACAAGTGGTACAAGACTCCACGTAATGCTTGCAATCATCCCCCACTTGTGGCCACCAAAATGTGCGTTGGAGCAGTTCAGCGGTTTTGTAGGCACCGAAGTGTCCTGCAAGTTCATGATCATGGCAAAGTCCCAAAACCGCGGTACGCACATCTTCAGGTACAAAGATCCTGTTGTCATGCCACAATAATCCTTCTCTGAACTGGAGATTGTTTCCTGGAGGAGCAACATATTCCGCGGAAAGATGTTTAATTTGTGACAACAGATCTTCCTGGAGCAAGAAAAAATTCCCAGAGGGCAGAATGGTGTCAGAAGATGGAGGATTCCCAGGCTCGTTGAACATACGTCCAAAAAAGAGAACCACTGCCTCCACCTATAACTGGTCTCTGAAGTAAGGAGCATTGGAGGGCAGCATATAGACAAACAAACAGCCAAGGAATAAATCCAAGGAAAAACCTCCTGCGTCCCTCGGAACTGCCCCGGGAGGTCGAATGTGTACGTAATTAATTACACACATTGGTTAGGGGACGAAAATTGCGTATGACAATCTGTCCAGTTAAACCTACCAGCGTTCGACCAGCCATTCACTCGAACCAAAAAGGAACCTAAATAAGGAACCGACAAACAAACAGATATACGACGGGAGGTTACGAGGAATGAAGTCTCTGGTCAATATCCACCTCCGTCACCAAGAGAAAAAACCTGCATACAAGTTGCTCGGACCCTTAGGAGGTAGAAGACTGTGGTAAGACGGGAGACCCTTAAAAAAGAACG
>BLSH010465173.1:669289-679702 GCA_018402905.1 Glandirana rugosa
GTCTCTTATACACATCTGCGGTATGTGAAATCTCTAATTTCTGCTATCTGTCCTCAGAGCAACAGCACAGACAGCAGTAGTAAAGTAATCTATCTCAGGATGCAGGATCAGGTCTTAAAATGTCTCAAATCTGTCCCTCACGCAGTCAGCTACCTTTCCCTACACTAACCCAAGGAGCATGTGACTGCAGCACTGTGACTCCAGCTTATAAAGAAGGCTGGGTCACATGATGCACTGGCCAATCACAGCCATGCCATTAGTAGGCATGGCTGTGATGGCTTCTAAGGGCAAACCAGTGAAACGCTTGTTGATTGGCTGCCCTGCAGCTTCTCAACACGTGGAGTAAAATAGCAGAACCCCGGACCGAACCCGAACGATTTTTGAAATGTCCGGGTCCGGGTCCGTGCCACGGACACCCGAAAGTTCGGTACGGACCCGAACGTTACAGTCCGGGTTCGCTCAACACTACACATATTGTTTGTTTCATTTCAAATCCATTGTGGTGGTGTATAGAGCCAAAAAGATTAGAATTGTGTCCATGTCCTAATATTTATGGACCTGACTGTAGGTTTCCCAGAACGGACACTTCTGGGCGTTCCTGACTTCTGACCATGCCTGTTTTGCACGTACAATGGTCTTTCAACTGCTTGTTGTACAACCAAAGTTTTCTAGCCTGCTCATCCAACTTCAGTTGTACGACGGCTGTTGTAATGGCGCATACTAATGGTCGGGTGATCGTACAACAAGCTGGTTGTACGACCGTTGTTGTATAACCATTGTACCGTGTGTACGGTGCTTAAGACAGGGATGCCATTAACCCCTTCCTTACCGGCGCATAGTAATAATACACTGGCAAGGTGCACTCCCCATCCTGGCTGGACGTCATATGACATCCTCCCGTTTTCGCTGCTCTGCGGGTCCCCCAGGGGCCCGCATCACAGCAATCGGGGATCGGGCGTGACCCTCAGGACTCCGGCCATCCAGGATCGGGGTAAAGAGCCAATGAAATTGGCTCTTTTCCATGTGACCGGCTGTGTCCAATCACAGCCGGTCACATGATGTCAACAAACCGTGGTAAAGAGCTGTTACCTCCTCTTCACACACTGATCGTGTGTTGAAGAGGAGATAGCGGTAACAGCTCGTTACCGCTTACTGTGTGCACCAACCACACTGATTACCCCCCCAGTAATAAAGAGGACCTGTCACAGCCCATCATAGTACCTGTCACCAGCCCATCAGAGTACCGAAGTACCTGTCATCAGCCCATCAGAGTACCCGAGTACCTGTCACCAGCCCATCAGAGTACCCAAGTACCTGTCACCAGCCCATCAGAGTACCCGAGTACCTGTCACCTGCCCATCCAAGTACCTGTCATCAGCCCATCCGAGTACCCGAGTACCTGTCACCAGCCCATCAGAGTACCTGAGTACCTGTCACCAGTCCATCAGAGTACCCAAGTACCTGTCACTAGCCCATCTAAGCACCCTAGTACCTGTCACTAGCCCATCTGAGTACCCGAGTACCTGTCAGCAGCCCATCAGAGTACCCGAGTACCTGTCACATGCCCATCAAAGTACCCGAGTACCTGTCAGCAGCCCATCAGAGTACCCAAGTACCTGCCATGAGCCCATCTGACTACCTGAGGACCTGTCACCAGCCCATCAGAGTGCCCGAGTACTTGTCAGCAGCCCATCAGAGTACCCGAGTACCTGTAAATAACCCATCAGAATACCCGAGAAACTATAACCAACCCATCAGAGTACCCGAGTACCTGTCACCATCTCATCCGAGTACCTGTCATCAACCCATCAGAGTACCCGAGTACCAATCCGTCTGAGTGCACAAGTACCAGTCACCAGCCCATCAGAGAACCCGAGCACCTGTCACCAGCCCATCCAAGTACCCGAGTATCTGTCACCAGCCCATCCCAGTACCCGAGTACCTGTCACCAATCCATCAGAGTACCTGTCATCAACCCTTCAGCCCATCCCAGTACCCAAGTACCTATCATCAGTCCATTTGAGTACCTGTCACTAGCCCATCTGAGTACCCGAGTACCTTTTACCAGCCCATCAGATTACCCGAGTACCTTCTACCAGTCCATCAGCGTACCCGAGTACCTATCTGCAACCCATAAGTGTACCCGAGTATTTATCTGCAGCCCATGCCTCATAAAATATACATTTGGGTGTTTGCTTTCCAAAATGGGGTAATTTTGTGGGTAATTCCACTGTCCTGGTGCTCCAGAACCTTCAAAAGTGTGGTAGGTAGGAATGAAATTAGATGTGTAATTTATGCTCCTAGAATGCCTGAAGGTGCTACTTCAATGTTGGACCTCTCTATGTGGCCAGGCTGTGTAAAAGTCTCACACATGTGGTATCACCATACTCGGGATGAGTATCAAAATTTAATTTTGGTTGAAAATGTTGCTATGTACATGTTATGTGTTAGAAATATCTTATAAGACTCACAATGCCTCATAGAATATACATTGGGATGTTTGCTTTCCAAAATGGGGTCATTTTGTGGGTAAATCCATTGTCCTGGTGCTCCAGGGTCTTCAAAAGTGTAATAGGTCATTAGGAAAATATTGTCTAATTTATGCTCCTAGAACGTCTGACGGTGCCTCCTGCATGTTGGACCTCTCTATGTGGCCAGGCTGTGAAAAATAGTTTGAAAGTGCTAAGAGTATAGTTAAATATGTTTGAGGAAACATTATTGGACTTTAATGGTACCATACACATGGAGTACAAGAGCAGTTTTATAAAAATATAAATTCGTCTTTATTGTAAGAAGTTTAAAAAGAGAAAAAAGAAGAACAGTACATATTTTAAAAATTTAACACAGACCAGAAGTTACAGACATTTTGCACAAATGATGGTTAAGAATACTTCTACATATTTCTGTGGACTCGACATGTTTCGCGGATTTATTTAGGGTCGCCGCTTCCTCAGGAGTCTTTTTTTACAGAAGGATGTATGTATTTAAGTTTGCTGTCTCTGTATTTTTTACTCTAGCAATAAACAGTAGAGAAAACAACAAATGATTAGATGATGCATATAATGATACAATAGACAAGTATATAAACAGATTCTTCAGTCTATATGAACATGTCATATTTTTTTGTCGCCACACAGCGGCTGACCCCCTCCCCCCCTCCAAGGACTCCCCTCTATGTCCAGACATAGGCGTCACTCAGATAAAGCATATAAGGATTTCCAATGGTATAAATGCTAAAGAACATATATATTACATCATATTTATCCCTAGAGAAAAGGGGAAGAAAGGGAAGGGAGTGAAAATGGAAGAATGGGCTCTACCATCACAGAGGGTGTGTACGTCCCAACTGTCCGCTAGCCTCCCAAAATAAGGCCATCTAATAGATGGTTAAACATATGGCTCTTGCAAATTCCAATAATAGTATATAAAAGTATAAAAGGAAAAATAAGAAGAGAGGGGAAGAGGGGCGGGGAGTGGGGAGGGTGCAGATGTGATATGATACACATGCATATATTTTCCCTAGTTACACCTTTCCATAAGGGCAAGATATGGGGACAAGACTATATTGCAAAACATGCATAGCCTGTCTATATATGATTACCTGGTCAGCAGAAAGTATAAGAATACGAGCCGCTGTGATCTCACAAAAAGCTGTTTCTTGAAGTTAAAGGGAATCTGTGACAGCATTAGGTGAGGGTTAGCCATGAACGTTGCAGTGTAACATGACATAGGGAGTACATTCGTTTAAAACTGCACCAAAGGATTATTAGGAGACTCGCCTGAGTGATTGATCTCTATGCCTAATATGGCCACTTGTTATCTAAGTAGCTCGTGGACAGGAGGGAGGGATATATAAAGATCCAGACAGCCCTCAAACCAAGGTGAGTATCTGGGGACCATGAGAAGTCTAAGGGTAACAAAATATAAAAGAGATTTTTAGGCCGACATAAGGTGCAGAGAGGGTGCAATAAAGGGATTAGGCTATTCATTGAACATACCATGGCGTTTCCCTCGTATAGGATCCAGCGGCTGCGTCAGCAGACAATGGTCTGCGTCCGTCTATTTATCCCCCTGGAGACACAGTCAGAGCCTCTGCCCGGCGACGCCCACCACGCCTCAGTGTGTGACGTCTCCGGGCCCGGCCCTGTGGTGCGCATGCGCGATGCCTCAGGACGAACACCAACGTCTCTAAGAGACATGGGCCCATAGGCACCTCACGGGGGGGGGGCGGGACCTGCCCTCCACCTATCCCCACAGAGCTGCGTGCCCGCTGGAAGACCCCGCCCCATGCCAGAGGCTTGGAGACCACACAGAGGAGGGATCTCTCTCTAGCTCAGATGTAGATGAAGGACAGTGCTCTCTAGTGGCTGAATGGACACAATGCACACCATTCAGCCAACCTGCCAGAGATGAAAATAGAGAGCACACATGTAAAACGGGAGATACCATGAAGGGCAGCCAGTGCGTAGCGACATTCCTAGAAAAAGCAGTAATCGACTACAATAAACAAAATGTGTTACAATGATGAACAATCCAATATTAAAAACTGAATAGTGAATACAAATAAGCGTTGCCCCCCAAAAAGCTACTCGATGAATCCCCAACAATAGGACAAACCACAATAAAAAAACTGTTAAAAACCCAGCACCCCCTAATCACTTACCTGAGCCCCTTTTCTCTGCAGCAATGTCCACGAGTGTCTTAGCTGTCCCAGACACTCATCCTGGCTGAGACACAGCAGAGGCACCATTGGCTTCCGTGGCTGTCAATCAAAATCAGTCAGCCAATCAGGGGAGAGAGGGGGCGGGGCTGGGTTGGGGCTCCATGTCTGAATGGATACACGGAGCTCTGACTCAGCTCGGGTGCCCCCTGTAGCAAGCTGCTGGCTGAGTGGGGCACTCACCAGAGGGAGGGGCCAGGGGAGCAGAAGAGGGACCCGAGAAGAGGAGGATTAAGGCTGTTCTGTGCATATCCAACTGCACAGAGGAGGTAAGTTTAACATGTTTGTTATTTAAAAAAAAAAAAAAAATGATCCTTTACAATCACTCTAAGACGGGGTCTGCAACCCCTCGATCGCGATCTACTTGTACACCATCTGGCAAGTAGATCACAACTTGACATGGCACCAACCCCTGCCCGAGTCTGCCACCTCATAGATCAGAGTGACAGTAAGCCAAGCCGCACAAAACACTAAGAAAGGGGAAGGGGTTGTATGGGAATGAGAGAAGTGGTGTCTGTACTAGGGAAGCCACAGGACGGTCTGGGGGGCACATTATACAAAGCAAGTAACTGCATAGGTGTGCGCATAGGGTGTGCGAGGTGTACTATGCAGTGCCAATTTCCCCTGCTTCCTGGTACCCCCAACTCCCCCCTGCAGTGATACCAGCTTCCCTCCTCTCCTCTCCCACCAGTTGCTGCTGAGGATGTTTCAGGATGGAGAGCAAACACAGTGAGTGATCGGTACCGGACGCTCCTGTGTTCATTCTTAACTGAAGAACAGTAAACTATGTTTACTATGCTTCAGCTTGTGAATGAACAGGAAGCCGCCCAGCACAAAGCACTGCCCATTCATTCACTGTCCACAGCAGCTGAGGCTGCAGAGAAAGGGACTGGGGGTTCTTTGTGCTCTGTCCTTTTCTCTGTCTCAAAAGTGAGACATCAAGGGTCTGTTTAGAACCTTAATATTTCACCAAAGCCCCCAACAGGGCTCCTAAAAAAAGTAAAAAAATAATAAAAAATAGTATAGTAAAAAAAAAAAAAAGGACTGACACCAATCTCTGCTCTACTGACACTGTCCACTGCTCTGCTGATATACACACATATGTGTTTGTACTCTGGGGTGCACACCCTAATGCAATAGGCTGCACACACCAATGGGTAACTGAAGGCTGGAGGTGGTAAAGCTGTAGGGGGTTGGTGTCAGGAGGCTGTAATCACAGGTCCTCAGTGGGGACTGGCATTATTATGTAAGGCTGCTGCTGCCTAGAATGTACAACTGTGTACCTGACATTAGCAAGCATTTACAGTATTTTACATTGTATTGGCAGCTTCCTGAGAGGAGGAAATAGGCAGGTTCTTGTTAAATACCACTGACTGCTGCACTTATGTACATCTGACCTCTGTTTACATTCCACTGACCCAGCGCTCTGTGTTACTACTTACCTCTGAACTCTGACCCCTGTCTTCTGCCCTAGTTACCTTATTTTCTGCCCCTCTGACCCCTGTACTCTACCTTACAAACCACTGACCTCTGTACACTGCCCTACATACTCCTGCATCAGACTTGTGGGGGCGACCAACAGTTTATCACTGAAGCTACCTTATAGGGCCCATTCATAACAGAACGCAGTGCGTTCCATGCCAGTTTCTGTGCCATTCCAGTCGCACTGCCCTTGTGATCTGCAGTGGGTGTCAGGGCAAAGTTAACCACACCCAAAACGCAGATCACAAAGGCCGTGCATTTACCTGCACTGGATCACTTGGTGAAAAAAACACCATGTGATCCGATTGCAGTTCATCTCCAAGTAGTGCATGCATTACTTTTGGTGCCATGCGGCTCACACTGTTCAGAATTGCATGTGAATGGCACAAGAGCTGCACCGCATTTCTGGCGATTCACATGCAGTTTATAGTGTGAATGGACCCTTAAGGTAGGCCAAGTATTTTCACACTGACATTTTTGTTTTATTATATTTTTAGGGTTCAAAAAGTTTTATTGAATAAACAACAGCAATACATTACATGTAATACTTCATGAGACCAAGAACAGACCAAATTCACAATTGGGGAATATAGACAGGTTAGTTAAGGTGTCGGAATCTAATTTGTCATTAGACAGACAGGTAAAGCTTGGGAAGGGTGGGAGGCTGCGGAAGAGAGGTCTGATAGATAGAAAGGGTTCCCAAGAGCGAAGGTTCCTGACCTTTGAGGCCGGAGATGGGAGTCCAGGCTCATGAGTGTCCGTTCAAGGGTTAGTGCTGTCTTGGTGGTGAGTAAGTAGTGCTATTGCTTCGAAGGAAGAGAAGGAAGGAAGGAAGAGCGGGGGAACAGGGGATAGCTGAAAAAGAAAAGAGATAAGAGAGAAATCCTATGGCTCGGGGGCAGCCTGGAGGGGGACGGGGCTGGCCCCGAGTAGGAAGAGAAAATAGGTAAGGGGAAGGAGAAAGAGGGAAGAGAGACAGGGAGTGGGTGGCAGGTTTGGAGAGATGTCAAAGCCCGGGGGGGCAAAGTGGGTCAGCCATGGGGACCACATGCGGTCATGTTTAGGAAGCCTGTCTGTGGCTATGGCTTCGATCCTGGCATGGATCATGGCTTTTGTGATTCTGTTTTTAGTTTCGGCAATGGGGAGTTGCGGGGATTTCCATGCATGAGCAATGGTTTGTTTCGCTGCTGTGGTGACCTGTAGTAGAAGCTTGTGTTGTGACTTGAAAAGTTCTGGGGGCTTAATGTTCAGGAGGGCCGTTTTAGGGTCAAGGGCTACGGGGGTGCCCATGAGTTTAGTGAGAATTTCAAATATTTGAGCCCAGAATCTTTGAGCAATCGAGCAACCCCACCATATGTGTAAGTGGGTACCGGTGTCTGAGCAGCCTCTAAAGCAGAGAGGGGAGTATGAGGGTAGAAATTTGTTTATTCTGGCTGGGACTAGGTACCATCTCATCAGAACTTTATAGGAGGTCTTAAGTGCCACAATATTCTGGGAAGAGGATTTGGTTGATTCCCAAATATCGATCCAGTCTTCTGGGTCGAAGGTTTGTTGAAGATCTTTTTCCCACGCTTTAACGTAGGGGATTTGAGCCGCGGGTGGGGTGTCAAGAAGAAGGGAATAGAGTGTTGAGATAATACCCCTAGCATGGGGGTCTGATTTACAAAGGTGTTCGAATGGGGAGAAGATAGGCAGGGAAGAGCTAGTGCGCACATGAGGGGTGAAGAGATGTTTCAATTGGAGATACCTGAAGATTTCTGAGCTGGGGAGCTGGTATTGCTCCTGAAGAGAGGGGAATGTTTTGATCGAATCAGGCGTAATGAAAGCGTGAGCTCTCAGAAGGCCCGCTTCCGTCCATCTGGCGAATGAGGTTGGGGATGACCAAGCCGGATAGAAGGAGGGATTTTTAAGGAAGGACAGCATGGGGTTATGTGGAGATAGCAAACCTGCCTTCCGTTTAAGTTTATTCCATAACTTGAGGCTGTGAGCGGTGACAGGGTTACGGGCCGGGCCCCGCTCCTTTGGAGAGAGCCAAAGGAGGTTGGCCATGGATAGGGGGTCGCAGTCGACCGCCTCAAGCGAAACCCAGAGAGGTGTCTCACGTGTGGCGTGCCATTTGGGAAGGGCAGCTAGTTGTGCTGCTTGGAAGTATCCAGCGAAGTGGGGTACACCCAGGCCACCCTTAGCCTTAGGAGAGAACAGGATACGCTTAGACACACGGGGTCGCGAATTTCCCCAGATGTATTGGAGGGTTCTCCGTTGGAGGATTTTGAGGTAATGGGAGGGCACCTCGACAGGGAGAACCCTGAAGAGGTAAGGTATCTTGGGCAAAATGGTCATTTTGACCGCGGAGATCCGGCCCAGCCATGCCAGGGGGAGTTTGGACCAACTTGACATTAAGCGTGTGAGATGAGATAGCATAGGGGGGTAGTTTACAGTGTACATGTCGGATGGGTTGGGGGGGAGATGTATCCCAAGGTAGGGGAGACTAGTTGAGGCCCAAGTAAAAGGGAGAGATTGTTGAAGGTGTGTTTGCTCGTTGGGGTCAAGGGAGATGTTTAGCATTTTGGATTTCTCTGGGTTAACTTTCAGGCCAGATACTGCAGCAAAGTCGGATAGAGTCTGGAGCAAGTTGGGGGATGAAGTGAGAGGGGAGGTGAGGAATAGGAGGACGTCGTCAGCGAAGAGGCAAAGTTTGTGGTGGTGTCCCCCCACCTCAATACCTTTTATGTTTGGCTTCGTTCGAATCAATTGTGCAAGGGGCTCAATAGCCAGGGCAAAGAGGAGGGGGGATAGGGGGCATCCCTGGCGGGATCCTCTGCGGATAGGAAAGGGGTCAGACTTGAATCCTGCATATCTTACACAGGCTGACGGGGAGGAGTAAAGGGAAGTAATCCACGTCCGGAAATGCGGACCAAATCCCCACTTTTCTAAGACCAGAGACAAGTAAGGCCAGGAGAGAGTATCGAAGGCCTTTCTAATATCTAAGGACAGAAGGCATGTGGGAATATTACGGGAGCGGGCTATGTGTGTTAAGAGTGTCACCCTCCGGATGTTGTCTCCAGCTTGCCTGGCGGGTCTAAATCCCACCTGGTCTTTGTGGATAAGAGAGCCCACCAATTTATTAAGGCGGGTGGCCAAGATTTTGGCCATTAGTTTAACGTCTTGGTTGAGTAACGAGATCGGGCGATAGTTAGCCCAAGATGAGTCATCAGAGGAGGGTTTAGGCAGCATGGAGACAACAGCCGAGAGGGATTCGGGACGAAATGAAGAACCTGACCGGACAGCATTTAGGGCATTGGTGAGGGTGGGGGCTAAGATGTGGGCGAAATGTTTATAGTACGCGGCTGTGAAGCCATCAGGGCCTGGCCGTTTGTTGTTTTTTAGTGCTTTGATGGCGGAGAGGACTTCCTGAGATGTAAATGGCTCATCCAAGGAGTCTCTATCGGTGGAGGTGAGAGTAGGAAGAGTGACTTTCGAGAGAAGAGATTCAGCCTGAGCTGGGTTAAAGGAAGGGTCGGCATTGTAGAGGGCGGCTAGGTGCCTGCGAAAGTGGGCCACAATTTTGACAGGGTTGCTCGTGTAAGTGTCCTTGGAGATTTTTAGTCGAATCGGCTTACGGGGGCGGTCGAGATTGCGCAGGGAGAGGGCCAAGAACGTATCGGGTTTGTTGCTCTTAGTAAAGAATTTGTGTTGCTGTCGACGGAGGACTTTGTCCGCCGCCTCGGTGAGAAAAAGATCTAGTTCAAGTCTTGCTTTGTCGAGAGTCTGTTTATTGAGGTCTGTGGGGTGGGCTTGGAAGTCATTATGCGCTTTAAGGAATTGGTTATCTAGTTGCTTATGAAGGTCCCTTCTAGTCTTTTTGATATGTGAGGCCTTACTGATTAGGGGGAGCGTGTAGGAAGAGTATTTTACCTATAACTTTTTCGAGATTGGTTAAAGGAAGTTCTCTTGTTGAGACTGCTGTAGAGTGGAGAGTGGGACACCCTTCGAGTATTTGGCCATTAGGCCCCTCGGGATTAGTCATTCCGGAGTGTATAGTTTTTCTGATCTTCCCTGGAAGTATTCGTTGATCTATTGGTTAAGGAATTTCGCGTATTACTGAAGGTTCGGGTGGGGTGTCTGGAGTTATTTGTCTGAGAGCTGTTTCGTTCTGAACTTGATCTAGAAAAAGAGTGGCTCCGCCGCCTGTTTCAGGAGGCAGCTGTCGT
>BLSH010465173.1:688093-701955 GCA_018402905.1 Glandirana rugosa
GAAAATATAAATATATATATATATATATATATATATATATATATATATATACACAGTATCTCACAAAAGTGAGTACACCCCTCACATTTTTGTAAATATTTTATTCTATCTTTTCATGTGACAACACTGAGGAAATGACACTTTGCTACAATGTAAAGTAGTGAGTGCACAGCTTGTATAACAGTGTAAATTTGCTGTCCGCTCAAAACAACTCAGCACACAGCTATTAATGTCTAAACCGCTGGCAACAAAAGTGAGCACACCCCTAAGTGTAAATGTTCAAATTGGGCCCAATTAGCCATTTTCCCTCCCTGGTGTCATGTAACTCGTTAGTGTTACAAGGTCTCAGGTGTGTTAAATTTGATGTTATCGCTCTCACTCTCTCATACTGGTCACTGGAAGTTCAACATGCACTTCATGGCACTCTTTGAGGATCTGGAAAAAAAAAGATTTTTTGCTCTACATAAAGATGGCCTAAGCTATAAGAAGACCCCGAAACAGAGCTGTGTCATGGTGGCCAAGACCATACAACGGTTTAACAAGACAGGTTCCACTCATAAGAGGCCTCGCCATGGTCGATCAAAGAAGTTAAGTGCACATGCTCAGCATCATATCCAGAGGTTGTCTTTGGGAAATAGACGTATGAGTGCTGCCAGCATTGCTGCAGAGGTTGAAAGGGTGAGGGGTCAGCCTGTCAGTGCTCAGATCATGCACAGCACACTGCATCAAATTGGTCTGCATGGCTGTCGTCTCAGAAGGAAGCCTCTTCTAAAGATGATGCACAAGAAAGCCACAAACAGTTTGCTGAAGACAAGCAGTTGTGACCAGTATGAGAGAGTGGGAGTAATAACACCAAATTTAACACACCTGCTCCCCATTCACACCTGAGACCTTGTAACACTAACGAGTCACATGACACAGAGGAACGGAAATGGCTAATTGGGCCCAATTTGAACATGTTCACTTAGGAGTGTACTCTCTTTTGTTGCCAGCAGTTTAGACATTAACAGCTGTGTGTTGAGTTATTTTGAGGGGACAGCAAATTTACACTGTTATGCAAGCTGTACATTGTAGCAAAGTGTCATCTCTTCAGTGTTGTCAAATGAAAAAATATAATAAAATATTTACAAAAATGTGAGGGGTGTACTCACTTTTGTGAGATACTGTATATATATATATATATATATATATATATATATATATATACACACACACACAGTTGTGTTCATAAGTTTACATACCCTGGCAGAATTTATGATCTCTTGGCCATTTTTTTCAGAGAATATGAATGATAACACAAAAACATTTCTTTCACTCATGGTTAGTGTTTGGCTGAAGCCATTAATTATCAATCAACTGTGTTTGCTCTTTTTAAATCATAATGACAACAGAAAGTACCCAAATGACAATGATCAAAAGTTTACATACCCCAGTTCTTAATACCATATATTGCCCCCTTTAACATCAATGAAAGCTTGAAGTCTTTCGTGGTATTTGCGGATGAGACTCTTTATCTTCTCAGATGGTTCCCATTCCTCTTGGCAAAAAGCCTCCAGTTCCAGGAAATTCTTGGGCTGTCTCACATGAACTGCACGTTTGAGATCTCCCCAGAGTGGCTCAATGATATTGAGGTCAGGAGACTGAGGTGGCCACTCCAGAACCTTCACTTTATTCTGCTGTAGCCAATGACAGGTCAACTTGGCCTTGTGTTTTGGATCATTGTCATGTTGGAATGTCCAAGTACATCCCATGTGCAGCTTTCTGGCTGATGAATGCAAATGTTTGTAGTATTTTTTGATAACATACTGCATTCATCTTGCCATCAATTTCGACTAAATTTCCTGTGCCTTTGTAGCTCACACACTCCCAAAACATCAGCGCTCCACCTCCGTGTTTCGCAGGCCTTGTTGACTTCTCTCCAAATGTAGCATTTATGGTTGTGGCCAAAAAGCTCTATTTTGGTCTTATCACCATAAATTACTTTGTGCCAGAAGGTTTCAGGCTTTTCTCTGCGCTGTTTGGCCTATTGTAAGCTGGATATTTTGTGTCATTTGCGTAGTAATGGCTTTCTTCTGGCGACTCGACCATGCAGCCCATCTTTCTTCAAGTGCCTCCTTATTGTGCATCTTGAAACAGCCACACCACATGTTTTCAGAGAGTCCTATATTGTTTTGTGGATTTTTCTTTGCATCCCGAACAATTTTCCTGGCAGTTGTGGCTGAAATTTTAGTTGGTCTACCTAACTGTGGTTTGGTTTCAATAGAACCCCTCATTTTCCACTTCTTGATTAGAGTTTGAACACTGCTGATTGACATTCTCAATTCCTTGGATATCTTTTCATATCCCTTTCCTGTTTTATACAGTTCAACTACCTTTTCCCGCAGATCTTTTGACAATTCTTTTGCTTTCCCCAGACTCAGAATACAGAAACATCAGTGCAGCACTTGGTGAAAGATGCAAGGGTCTGTCAGGAGTCCAGAAACTCATTGACCTTTTATACATACACTAATTACAAGCAAACAGATCACAGGTGAGGATGGTTACCTTTAATAGCTATTCCAACCCCTTTGTGTCAACTTGTGTGCATGTTATCAGGCCAAAATCACCAGGGTATGTAAACTTTTGATCGGGGTCATTTGGGTAGTTTCTGTTGTCATTATGGGTATGTAAACTTATGAGCACAACTGTATATATATATATATATATATATATATATATATATTTGCTATATAAGTCATGTTGTAGTTGAATGTTATTAAAAATTACCTTTCCTTTTCAATTTGTAGTTTTCTGTAACATGCTATGCAATTTGGCAACCTGGAGGCAGATAGTACACAGTGTATAGAACACCCCCCATGTATGTAATTTCCTGCTTCTGTGATTGGCTGATTGCAGAAGTCTGCACTAAAATATAAGTCAGATTTTGGGCATCCAATGCAACAAAAAAATTAATTTTTGGTGAGATACTCCCAAAGGGAAATTATGGTTAAAGGAATGCAAACCCTGAACCTTTCCTCATTAGAACCCTGCAAGTGCAGCTGCTGATTGATTATCATAATTATAAAATCTCCCCCATTCTCATTCACTTTACACATGTAAACAAACAGCTATTTTTCAGAATAACAAAAGGTAGTAATATTTAACAAAGCTTGTTAAAAGCCCTGCCATGTACACAGATCACCCAGAGGGGAATGTTGTATTCTCAATAAAAGTGGAATTACTCTTTAATTAGTTGTATGTGAGTTGGCTGTGCACGTCATTTTGAGTATATTGTATTTTCAAATAAAATGTAAATGTATCAGCATCCATGTTTAAAATGCTTAAAATTAAAATATGTTTAAACTCTTACACATTAAAATGTGTAGATTCTTTTCCCTGAACAGTATCAGCTTTTTGGTTTAGTGATAAAACCTGACAGTATTTAACCCTTGCCAACCATAACCAAAACGAAAAAGAAAAGCTTTGGCTGGAGTTCAACTTTAAATGATGCTGATATGATGATATCATTGACCCATGATAAAACATTTTATCTATTTATTTCCAACTGTGCTATATTATCCAGCGTGACATTGTGTTATACTGTCACTTTCTAGCAACCATCCAAAGCATTTTACAACATATTTGTGAAACAAGTAACACAGGCAATCCTGATATAATTTAATATGTATTTGGAGACTGTCATACAGTGTGAACATATGCCCTGTGATATGTGAGATATTCTCTGACTGCCTATTTGCTTATTGTGAAAGACATTACATTTAATTCATAATAATTTTAGCTAACTGTCAAGGAAATAATGATACATTAAGACCCAGCAGCTGTTAGTCCACTTCAGAGGAACTGCTGCATTCGATTTTTTAACAGCCAGTGTCCAGGCAGGAGAAGGATAATTAGAACCATTCCAAAACAGCGCTCAAGGCTACTTTGGGGACAAGTTTTAGTTATATTGTGGCAGAAACTGCGCTACAGTAAACATCCCGCATATAAAGTGTTTACCATTTATACATCACTGCAGTAGATAAATAGTACAACTTAGAGTACTGCAAAAATAAAAAGATTGATATTCAGTGTAACAGGAAACTGGTGTTAATTATTTTTGGTGTTTGTAAAACGACTGTTTATCACTAGAAAGCAAGAAACTCAAACAACATATTACATTATACTAAGAGAATAGAAAACCTGCATTTTCTTATTTGTACGGGCCATGTCAGATAGGGAGCTTTGTAGAAAAGATTTATAGCAGATTCAAATCACTCTGATTATTTCTGTGGTCATTTGCAGCTGCTAGGGCAGTAGTTCTCAACCCTGTTGACCAAAGTGTTCTTTGAGGGTCATCCCAGAGCTCAGTTAACCAGAGAAAGGAAGCAGAAAGGCAGGCAGAGTGCAATTGACTAATGCTAAGTTTATATGAAATCTCCATTAACAGATTTAAATATTATTGTAATTATGAACATATTCTTGTTAGAGTTTGATCAGTGTTGGTGTGCAGTGTATCTTCTGATATGTCAATGTTCTGAAGATAGATGAGAATTGCTGTTAAGTGGAATATGCCCACCTGGCCCCTGGACCCTGTTCCCTAGAAAATGCTATGATCAGCTTCTGGCTCTATCCTACACACTCTAACTCACATCTTCAATCTCTCCCTCTCTTCTGGCATCTTATCCAACTCTCTAAAACATGTCATCCCCATACTTATGTAGCACTTGCCCCGATTCTCCAGAAGCCTGATGGTGACTTACAGAGGTGGGGAGGGTTACACAATCCTCAGGGTGTAGGGTGTTGGGCATGGTGGGTGAGATCAATGAGAAAAGAATTTGAGCGCAAGTCACTTTTATGCTTTAAACAAAAGGAAGTTTATTTCTCAACAGGATAAATAGGGGGACAGGGCACAGGACACCCTTAGTAACAGTTAATAGGCAGGCAGACTCCTTAGACAAAAATAGATTAAATGAGGAAGACAGCAGTACAGAGAAAAAGAGCCTTTAAGCTGAGCCAGCGCATCTGTAGGACAGGCTGTCTCCTATAGTAACTAAGCTCTACTCACAGCTTCAGACACATGGATTCACTTGGATGAGTTCTCTCCTGAAGTCCTCCCAGCCACTTCATAGCCTCACTGCTCATGAAGAGTCCCCTCTGGTGCTTCCTCTGAATTCCATCCCTCTCAGAATCCCTTCCAGATCTTTGGCAGGCTTCCATCAGCAAACTTTGAACACCCGGATAGTCCTCAGACAAGCCTAGCAACCGGCAGCCTCCTGGATAGGCCCCACTCATCAGCCTAGCAGCCAGGAGCTGTTTCACACATGTCCACCCATGAGGACGGGGTGGGCTGGACTCTCAGATCACCTGACTTCTTCCAGTTAAATACCTCTCCCACAATGCAGCACTACTGAGCTCATTGGCTGAGAGGGTATGTGTCACTATAACTTCAATGCACTGTAGCTTATCACTCTCATGTTAGAGGCAACAGCACAACCTACTGACAAAAGGAGAAGCCACAAACTGGAACTAAATTTACCTACCACCCTATTCTAGTGGTGAGGGTGCTACACTTAAAAAGCCCTCATTGGACGCTACCAATCTTAACAACTTATGCTCCATCTTCTTGCTCCCCTTTTCCTTCAAACTTCTTGAATGTCTGGTCTACAATTGACTGAGAAACCATCTCACTAAGAACAACCTTCTTGTTCCCCTTCAGTCTATATTTCACCCATAATATTCCACAGAAACTGCTCTCCTAAAACTCAAACAATCTACTAATAACCAAAACCAATGGACACTGGGCAATGGATATTCTGTACTCCTACTCCTGGACCTCTCTGCTGCCTTTGACACAGTGGTCCACCACCTCCTCCTCAACAAACTCCTCTCCTTTTGGTCTCTGTGACTGTACTCTTTGCTGCTTCTCATACTACATATCCCACTGCACCTTCAGCATCACTACAATTCTTCCTTTCTCTGCTAGGGCCCCCCCAAGGTTCTGTTTTTGGACCTTTCCTATTCTTGATCTACACTTCCTCCCCAAATATCATTTCTACACTGATGACACCCAAATTCTCTCTGCCCTTCAGCTAACAACATCAGTCTCCTCACGCATCACTAATTTACAAACAGACATATCAGGATGGATGTTACAACTCTTCTTCAAACTCAATCTATCCAAAACAGAGATCATAATATTTCCTTCCCCACGTCCCTCTTCCTCTGACTTCCCTGTCAAGATCGGTGGCACAACTAATAACTCCCCCCCATGCCAAGGTGCTAGGTGTAATCCTGGACTATGAACTGTCCTTTCGGGCCCATACTTAATCACTGTTCAAATCTTGCTGCCTCAATCTCCTGCATCATCTCAAACCTATGCCTCTTCCTAGCCAATGACACAACAAAGCTTCTAATTCTGGAAGAGAAAAGGGGGGGGGTACACGATGCGCATCCACTAGTGAGCAGCAAACACCACAACCTCAACATATGTTGTGTAAAATATCAAATGTACATAAAGTGTCGCACTAGAGAAGCAGCAAAATAAAATTAAACAGGTACTAAATTATAGTCCATATAAATTGTGATGAATAGATGGTATTCCTTGTATAAAAACACCGCTTCAACCGCAGATAGGTGCATCCACCACCAAACTAGTTTAAATACTCTTACCAGTGGTAAGTAGGTAAATCGCATGAGACATCAATCCAGGCACATCCAAGAAGAGATTCGGTTGACCCTCTAAGATTATTTCTCCAAACGCCCCTTGATGTATATAAACAGTAGATCCACTCTGTTCATCCGGGCATATGGTCAACAAGACAGAACTTTTCATCCGCCCGTCACCTCACAGATGCAGGATCCACCCATAAAATATAAAGTCGCACATAGTGTGATACCAGATATATAAAAAAAGTATTTAAAAACGGATGCACTCACATGTTCAATCCTGTAAACATCGCATGGAATTCCAAAAATGTATGTCAGCGCAGTAGAAGAGCATGGGGCTCGCAGTACATACTCCTCCCAACGCGTTTCATCTTATGAGACTTCAACTGGGGCATAAGCATACATGCAGCCACTGCGCTTTATAAAATATGTGGGTATTGTTACACACCTGTATTCAATCAGCTCAATCAGGGTCACTAGTAGCTTGTTTGGGGATGTGTTTCCGGCCGCCAAATCCGGACATCATGTGATACGAACGATCGCCAATCAGGACCACTTGTTGCCTCAATGTACGTTTGTACGTTAGACACACGTGACTAGAGACATCACATGGGCCAATTCAGCCAATAGAAAGCCACGGAGCGTAACACATCATAAGGCGTCACCTTATCAAGGTGCGCACACCCCCGTCACATCCTATCAATATTGGTAGACCTCAGGGAGTAGACTTTGCTAACCCGGAACTAAATCGAACGTGCCCCGCAATAGTAGCAACGAACCGACACTAGTCCGGGTTCAGCAGTCTCCATCTTGTGGAGCATGAGTGAACAACAGGGGGCAACAATACCCATAACAGGTACAACATTAACTAATTGGTATGCCACTACATATTGTATACTCAAATCCACAATTTAGCTAAATAATAACCATATTCAAATAATAACCATAAAAGTGACCATAAATCATGAATATGATCATGAACATTAAAATAATAATGAAGCAAAAATGGAAAATCACATGTCAAGCCAATAGTTAGTGGTAAGTATGCCACATCCATCAGAAAAAACCATACAACCTTCAACAAATACATAACATGGCATCAACGTGGAGCTTTAGGACCTGCTGATAAAGCAGTTAATGTCCCACTCCACGTTGATGCCATGTGGCCAGTAGGTCTTCATTTTATATATCAAGGAGGTCTCAAGTTTAGAGACCCCCCTGGTAGACGCACCTCCCCTCCATGGTGCTACATATCTATCTATCTATCTATCTATCTATCTATCTATCTATCTATCTATCTATCTATCTATCATGGAGAACGAGGTCCCCTTCAGGTCCCTACTATGACACTTAAGGTAGTGCTTAGGCACTGTATGTTCAGTTGATCCCTTAAGTATACCGGTGATATGCTCACTGAGCCTGACTGAAAAGGGGCGTATGGTACGGCCAATATACTGCTTCTTACATGGGCATGTAATTAGATAGACAATATTCCTAGTACTACAAGTAGCAAACCCTTTGAATGTATATGTGTCCCCAGTGACACTGGAGGTAAAGGTGTCAATCTTCCGCCCAGTGAATGAATTAAACTGGCAAACCCAAATTTTTTACATGGGTAATACCCCTTTAAATCCTGGAAAAAGGATGATTTAATTGGAGGATTCCGTATGTTTGGGGCTATAGCATTTCTAAGGGAAGCCGCCCCCCGATAAACAACTCTAGCTCTGTCAGGAATAAGGAGACCTAAAATTGGATCGGTCCTCAAAATATTCCAATGTTTAGAGATTAAACTTTTAATTTGTCTATGTTGGGAGGAGTATGTACTGCGAGCCCCATGCTCTTCTACTGCGCTGACATACATTTTTGGAATCCCATGCGATGTTTACAGGATTGAACATGTGAGTGTATCCATTTTTAAATACATTTTTTTATATATCTGGTATCACACTATGTGCGACTTTATATTTTATGGGTGGATCCTGCATCTGTGAGGTGACGGGCGGATGAAAAGTTCTGTCTTGTTGACCATATGCCTGGATGAACAGAGTGGATCTACTGTTTATATACATCAAGGGGCGTTTGGAGAAATAATCTTAGAGGGTCAACCAAATCTCTTCTTGGATGTGCCTGGATTGATGTCTCATGCGATTTACCTACTTACCGCTGGTAAGAGTATTTAAACTAGTTTGGTGGTGGATGCACCTATCTGCGGTTGAAGCGGTGTTTTTTTCTTTCAAAGATTTTTATTTTAAGATAGTACAAAGCAAGTAGGTTACAGTACAATAGTGTGAGTGTCAGAATAACAAACAGAGAAGTATTATACTGTTTTCATTACCTAGCTTGGCTAACCCTACACTTATTCCAGGAATATCTCAATATTCTATGGCCTAGGGACGCTCAGCGGCATATGGCCTAAGGAACAATGATGACATGCTGGTTTACCCCTAACCTCCAGGCAGCCCATAACGGGATCATACTGTGCGTGGAGAGGGGGTTATACCTAATTAAGGTCCCTTGGGTTAATAGCATGCCTCCTGATACAAATGGAGGCCCCTTGGAAAGGTAGGGAAAAGTAGTGCCCCCTGGTCAGGGGCGTCAAGCTCAAAAAGGTAACAAGATAATTAGAAACCAACAGAATCACAAACCAGGAAAAGTCTAAAGTACTAAGAAAGAAATGAGGGGGAAGAGATAAGGAGGGGGAAGAAGGTGGAAGAGTGGAAGAAGCACCTTGAGTCAGTTACGAATAGTCCTATCTGGTTGTAGGCTGGGTCCTGGAATGAATGAGACTCCTATGTATTCGGCCCAGGGTTCCCAAATCCCCTCGAACCTTTTGATGGTGTCCGAGAGGATACTGGCCAACTTTTCCTGGGACATAATCCAAGAGATTTTCTGTACTGTTGTCGCAAAGGACACCTTTGGTTTTTTTCCAGGATTTAGCAATGTAGAGTTTAGCTCCGGTTAAGATGAAATGAACCAATTTCCTGTTGGGCTTGGACAGGTTCGGGATGTGGGCGTTAAGGAGGGCGATCTCAGGGGACCTAGGGTCTTGGTCAATTTTTCAATGAGGTTAAATGAAGCGGTGTTTTTATACACGGAATACCATCTATTCATCACAATTTATATGGACTATAATATAGTACCTGTTTAATTTTATTTTGCTGCTTCTCTAGCGCGACACTTTATGTACATTTGAAGCTTCTAATTCTGTCTTGTCATCTCTCACCTCAACTACTGCAACTCCCTCCTCATTGGATTACCTTTACATAGGCTAGACCCTCTTCAGACCATCATGAATGCTGCTGCCAGACTCATCCACCTTATCAACTGTTCAGCTATTCCACTATGCCAATCCGTCATCCAACAAATTATATTCAAAATACTAACAAGGCCTGTGATGATTTAACATGAATTATGTGCAGACAGCATGGAGCTTTAACATCAGGCTTGTCTTTAATCAGAAGCATCCATCTTACAACTACTGCTCCCCACCCTCAGATCACATGACTAGAAAGGTTAACTGTTTCCTAACTGCATAAAGAACTAGGCATAATAATTGAACTGAAGTATAACATAAAGCATACACATCATTACATCTTCCCCCTCAAGTATGAAACATTTAATATGAGACAAAGTCCTTCCATATTTTTGGTTTAATGGCTCAACCATAGCGAGAGAAAGTATCCACTGGCTCATCATCCGCAGGATTGGTGTTCAGTTGAGAGTCACTCCCAGCATTATCACATGCTGATACGCTTATGTTGTCCTCAATATCCTCCGTAGACTCAACATCTGTGTTTAGGAATTCTGTGCCATCATGGGTTTGCTCTTTATTTCCTTTGTCATTTAGTTCCTCTGATGAAGTATCCGTGGCAGCGTCTGGACGAAGATGATGCCTGTTTCGTCCACACTTGGTTTCAATCACATATGATTTTGGTGAATTGGCTTCTCTGACAATTTGAGCAGGTTCCCATGTATTTCCAGTGACTCTGTGTCATACAGCTTGCCCAGCACAGAGTGGATGAAGGGATTTAGTAGATTTACAGTTTTTGCTTTTCCATGTTTCTGATCCTCTGAGCTATTACCCGATCATGTGGGATAGACTGAGTCTGCAATTTCTGTGGTGCAATAGGGACTGTGGTACTCAGTGTTCTACACATTAGCAGCTGTGCAGGTGAGCATAAACCTTCAACAGATTTTGCATGATAGTTTAGGAGGCCTAGGTACACGTCCTGCCCTGATGATTGCGCTTTCAGTACAATGGATTTGGCTATGCCAACATACTTTTCTGCTAGACCATTGGACTGTGGGTGATAAGGGCTTGTGGGTTTGTGCCTGATACCCCATTCACACAGGAAGCACTGGAATTCCACACAGGAGAATTGTGGGCCATTATCAGACACAAGTTCTTCACACACTCCATGTCTTGAAAGTATTGTAATGAAAGCCCATATGACTGTTGGCGTTTTTAGATTTCTCGGCTGCACTAGTTCAAAGTATTTGCTGTAGTAATCTACTACTATCCAGTAGGGGTTGTCCTCAAGATGAAAAATATCTGTCTCTGCCATGCCCGCGAAGGAGCATTCCACAGTGTAAGCGTTTTTTTTTAAATGTCTGGCAGGTTTCACACTTCTTCACAAGCATCTCAATATCAAAGTCCAAATTAGGCCAGTACACCGCCTCCCATGTTCTGTGCTTACACAGAATGATGCCCAAATGCCTCTGGTGAATTTGTTCCAGTACTTCTGCCTGCTGTGACTTAGGAATAAGAATACGTCACCCATAAATATGATATCCGTATGAATGTATAGCTCATTTTTCACAGGCCAAAACCCCTATAGTTCAGGACACAGCTTCTTTCGTTTTTCTGGCCAGCTGTTGCACATGACATGAGTTAGTTTTTCTAGGACTTTATCCTGTTTGGTGTCTTGTCTGACCTTCTCCAGCCGTACATCCGATATTGGAATGTTCACTAGTACTGTATGTACCTGTTCTTCCAATTCAGGTTCATTCCATGCTTCATGTCCTTTTGCAAACACCCTAGACAGGGTAGCTGACATTAGAATTTCCTTTCCAGGCTTTGTGGGGTGATTAGCTTCAAGTGAAGACGTTCCCAAACATGTAGTCCAGCCGTCTATTAGGTTAAGGGCTTCCTGCCCATGTTTATTCATTCCACAAATAAGTATAACAGAAAGGTTTCCCAGGGGTAGAAAAACAGTCCAAAACAAAAGTCCACTACAGGAATACAAACCTCCTGGCTAACAGATAGACCTCACTGGGTCTGCTTCAGTCTTTGCAGGCATGTTCCCTCACATCCTGCTCCTTCTCTTTCAGCACCACCACTGATTACACTCAGGTAAGTCAAAAGTATGCCCCAGGTGGGGGTGCAAGGTGTGGCCAGTGCTTAATCCCTTGCTGCCTACAGACCTTTCACTGTCACTCCTTTATCTTAAGAACCTCGAGATCCTGCATGGCAGATAGACCCCATCTATCACTGACAGGGGCTGTCTGTCACAGCTTATACTTCACTGTGAGATCATACTGCTGTAGTTTCATGACCATCCGCTGCATGTGTGCAGGTGTAGAAGCCAACGGTTTCTGCAGGATGTACTCCAATGGCTTGTGGTCCGTTTCCACAATGACCATATATGTATTGGTGAAATTTCTCACATCCATTCACACATCCATTCACAATGGCCAGCATCTCTTTCCCAATTTGAGCATAATTGGATTGCGTTGTGGTCAGTACTCATGATGCATATGCCACAGGATGTCATTGTTGAGTCAGTACAGCACCTAACCTAAACTGGGATGCATCCACTTGAATTACAGTGTCACAGTTTAAGTCAAAATATTTAATTATTGGCCCTGGATGTTTAGTGATCAGTTTTTTTACTTTGTCAAAAGTCTTTTTCCATGTTTGCATCCCAACACCAAGTAGCATCCCTCTGTAGCAGTGCACGTAGTGGTGCTACCTGTTGAGCAAGGCCCTGAGAGAATTTGGATAGATAGTTGAAAATGCCCAGTGAGATTTCCAGCTCCTTTCTGGAGGTTGGCGCCTTCATGTTAAGAACTACTGTAATCTTCCTTGGATCAGGCTTCAAGCCCTCTTTGGTTAGTAGGTGTCCAAAATATGTAACTTCTTCTACCCCAATTTGCATTTTGTTTGGATTGAGTTTAAGATTCTTCTCATGATACCGATTGAGCGAAGCAGTAAAGTTTTTAGAACAACAAATTTTCAACTATTACTTCCATACCCTGTAGACCAGCAATCAATTTGTGTGATTTCTTTTTAAATATCTACTGTGCAGACGCTATGCCGAAAGGTACCCTTGTGAAAATGTCATCGGCCCAAAGGGGAGTTGAAAGTGGTCAAGTAGCTTCTGGCTTCATTAAGATGTAATTGCCAGTAACTGGACTGGGCATTTAGTACATTAAATACTGTTGCTACTACTAGCTTGTGTGCTATATCCTCTATGGTGGGGAATTTGTAGTGTTCTCTCATTATTACTTTGTTCAAATCACGTGGGTCAATGCATATACGAATTGCACCTGTGTTCTTCTTCTCCACCACAACCATAGAACTGACCCATTCTGATGGTTCTGTGGCCTTTTTTACTACTCCCAGCTTCTCCATCCTAGTGAGTTCTTGTCTGACTTTATCCACAAGAGTTAAAGGTATTCTCCTTGGGGGAGTGAATGACAGGCTGAGCACCCTCTTTTATAGGAATGTGGCTTATAACCAAGAGGCACCCCAGGCCCTTGAATAGATGACAGTACTCACGTTTAATGTCAGCCTCTGTGCTCACCATCCCCAGTAGTGTTGAGCGAACCCGGACTGTAACGTTCGGGTCCGTACCGAACTTTCGGGTGTCCGTGGCACGGACCCGGACCCGGACATTTCAAAAATCGTTCGGGTTCGGCCCAAGCGAGTTGTGATGACCCCTACCACTCGTGTCTCCGACTGTAATTTGCACTCATGACAGTAGATAAGTTCCCGGACCCCACGGAGAACCAATATTCGGTGTAAGGATATTTTCTCCCACGAGTCGGACAGTAAGTGAGGGGGTTCCTCTTATGGAAATTGAGAACACCTATTTCAGTCTGTTCTTGAGTGATCCTACCTCTTCGACCCTCATCATTTTTTCCGGTGTCTTGGTAGTCTTACCCAGTCAAGATACCAACACCACCTCTTCTTCTTGTGTCCACGTTAAGCATAT
>BLSH010465173.1:731711-741923 GCA_018402905.1 Glandirana rugosa
GCTGTGGTTGCTGCTGCACGCAATGTTGATGGTGAACAGATCAAAACACTGACAGAATCCATGGATGGCAGGCTTTTGAGTGTCCTTGCAAAGAAAGGTGGCTATATTGGTCACTGATTTGTTTTTGTTTTGTTTTTGAATGTCAGAAATGTATATTTGTGAATTTTGAGATGTTATATTGGTTTCACTGCTGAAAATAAATAATTGAAATGGGTATATATTTGTTTTTTGTTAAGTTGCCTAATAATTATGCACAGTAATAGTCACCTGCACACACAGATATCCTCCTAAAATAGCTACAACTAAAAACAAACTAAAAACTACTTCCAAAAATATTCAGCTTTGATATTAATGAGTTTTTGGAATCATTGAGAACATGGTTGTTGTTCAATAATAAAATTATTCCTCAAAAATACAACTTGCCTAATAATTCTGCACTCCCTGTATAGTTGATTTGTTTGCTTTTCCTATTATTAGGTGCCCAGCCTTGAGGCACATGCATTTAAAACGATTTTATGATTATAATTATTTTCCCCACCGATCTTCAATCATTATCTTTTTGCTTTAGTTCACCCTTATTCAGGTGTTTATATCCTTTATCAGTTATTGATCAATAGCGCTCCACATTATTTCACCACATTCTGGCCACAGTTTCCTCCAGGCTGAATTAAAGGTTTGGGGAGTCACCACTTCCCAGGCTTTGTCAATGAGGTTAATGCAGTGGAGAACATTGAAATGTTTCTTTAAGAATTCTTTGAGACTCAAGGATGTCTCTTCAGTGACATTAAAACACCTAGCGAAGAATGCCTTTATGTACAGCTTCTTGAAGTTGCAGATCACTTGCTGGTCAATGGCCTGCAGAAGAGGTGTAGTGATGGGGGGGGGGGGTCTTTACGTTTATGAAGTCATACTCAGCATCAATATCATCCACCAAAGGCTGGAGGATGTGCCGGGGCATTGTCCATCAGAAGAAGGCACCTTTCAGGCAGCTGGTTATCAGAAAGGTATTTTCTGACGGTGGGTGCAAACACCTCGTGCAGCCATTCCATGAACATTCGCATTGGCCCTCCACATGACAGGCAGTCTGGCCTTGTTCACATTCTGTTCCCTAAATGCACGAGGGGTCTGGGAATGGTACACCAGTAGTGGTTTAATCTTCAGATCGGCGCTTGCGTGCACACACAGAAAAAGGGTCAATCTGCCCTTCATGGGCTTGTGCCCCGGTAGTGCCTTTTCCCCCTGCGTGATATAGGTTCTGTTTGGCATTTTTTTCCAGAAGAGCCCTGTTTCATCACAGTTGAACACTTGTTGAGCGATGTAGCCTTCTGTCTTCATGAATTCCGCAAATTCTATCTTGTAGGCTTCTGCTGCGGCCTTGTCAGAACTGGAAGCCTCGCCATGTCTTATCACACTGTGGATGCCACTTCTTTTGTAGAATTTTTCAAACCACCCTCTACTTGCTTTAAATTCTTCACTTACTGCACTTGTAGAGGGGTTTGTTTGCATTAAATCGCTGTGCAATTTCCTGGTTTTCTCGCAGATCATAGCTTCACTAATGCTATAACCTCTCAGTTGTTTCTCATTCAACCACACTAACAAAAGTTTTTCCACCTCTTCCAGCACTTGTGTTCTCTGCTTGGTTAACATTATTACTCCTTTTGCCACATCAGCTCCTTTGATGGCAGCTTTGCTCTTCAAAAATGTCTTCGTTATGTACTCCAAGGCCAAATCAGTAATACATATACCACGATCATGCTTTTCTACAATTTCCTTCTTCAGCTCAATGGTTATTTTTTTCACAACCTTATTCCTGCTGTGCACATTCTTGTCACCTTTATTACCGCTCTGCACCCTCTTTTTACCACCATGCTTGCTCTGCACATTCTTGTCACCTGCATTTCCACTCTGCACGTTCTTGTAACCTGCATTTCTGCTCTGCACGTTCTTGTCACCTGCATGTCCGCTCTGCACGTTCTTGTCACCTACATTTCTTCTCTGCACGTTCTTGTCACCTGCATTTCTGCTCTGCACATTCTTGTCACCTGCATTTCCGCTCTGCACATTCTTGTCACCTGCATATCCGCTCTGCATGCTCTTTGCTCTTGTCACCTGCATTTCCGCTCTGCACGTTCTTGTCACCTGCATTTCCGCTCTGCACATTCTTGTCATCTGCATTTCCGCTCTGCACGTTCTTGTCACCTTCATTACTGCTCCGCACTTTCTTCTTACCACCATGCTTCTTCTGAGCCATACTGGATGTCTGGTACAGTAAGCACACAAATAGGCTTTACAGCAAGTGTGTACAGGGGTGTACAGTACAGTACAGTACTATACAGTGCTGTATGTACTAAAAAGCACACCAAAAAGCTTCTCAAAACACTTAAAAATACTGAAAGTGTCTTCACAGTACACTTTCAGTATCTCTCTGTCACCTCCATCTCCCCTACAGGAAGTAACAACCATGTGTCAGCAGGGAAGAGCAGGGAAAATGACCGCGACTTGTGTTCGTGAACCGAAGCAAAGTTTGTGAACCAAAACAAATTTTAATTAACTTTTCTGTTCGCAAACTGAGGTACCACTGTAGTGAATTTGATATACATCTATATCGATCAGACCAAAATGAGGGACAAAAAAGGAGTATAGAGGGACGGAGGGACAGTCCCTCCAAATCAGGGACAGTTGGGGGCTATGACTGTATGAGAGTGCCTACCACTACACAATGAGCAACAGAGACACCTTTGAACATCAGCCAGCCAGTCATGGAGGAAGGGAGTGTTAGATGGACTAGCATATTTAAATACAAAGCCAAACTTCAGCTAACACTATATTACCAGTTAAAGCAACAGTTTTTTTTCCTTTTGGGATAAAGATTTTACATAAATAAATAAAAGATGATCATTGTAATCACACTGACAGTGTTAAATAGTTTGTCTCAACCTCTGGTTTGTTTTAAAGTATAACTGAAGGCAAAACTTTTTTATTTTAGTTTTGGATAGAGGGGAGAGCAATTGGAACACTTGTCAGTTTTTATTGCTGTCTATTAGTAATGAGCCGAACACCCCCCGGTTTGGTTCGCACCAGAACATGCGAACATGCAGAAAGTTTGCGCGAACATTCGAACACCGAAAGTCTATGGGACCCGAACATGAAAAATCAAAAGTGCTCATTTTGAAGGCTTATATGCAATGTTATTGCCCTAAAAAGTGTATGGGGACCCAGGTCCTGCCCTAGGGGACATGTATCAATGAAAAAAAAGTTTTAAAATCAATCGTTTATTCAGGAGCAGTGATTTTAATAAAGCTTAAAGTGAAAAAAAAAAGAAAAATTTCTTTAAATATTGTGCCTGGGGGGTGTCCTTAGTCTGTGTGTAAAAGGGCACATCTCTGTGAGGTGTAAAATATAGCCAGAGCAAAATTACATTTCCATAGGAAAAATTGTCATTTAAAATTGCGGCTGTAATGTATTTTACAGTCGTATTGTCAATTGTATAACTGCCAGCAATATACAAAAAAAAAAAAAATTGCTGAAAAAAAGGCCATGGGGTCCCCCCCCCAGTCCAAACCAGGTTCTTCGGGTCTGGTTTGGATATTAAGGGGAACCCCATACTCATTGATGGACCTCTGCTGTGCATGCATCCGCTGCAGCATTGCCAATGTTGAGTTCCACCTGGTGGGCATGTCACAAATGAGGCGGTTGTTGGGCAGGTTGAATTCCCGCTGGATGTCAGCCAGCAAGGCACTGGCATTGTATGAACGCTGGAAATGACCACAGACTTTTCTGGCCTGCCTCAGGATATCTGGTAAGCCCGAGTACCTGGTCATGAAACGCTGCACCACCAAATTCAAGATGTGTGCCGAGCATGGAACATGTGTCAATTGTCACAGTCGCAGGGCAAAGAGAAGGTTGGTGCCATTGTCGCATACAACTATTCCTGGCTCAAGCTGCATCAACCACCTCGTAGCCTGCCCCCACAGAGCTGAAAGAATCTCTTCTCCAGTGTGGCTCCTGTCTCCAAGACAGACTAACTCAAGCACCGCATGGCATCTTTTAGCCTGACTGCTTGCATAGCCCCTTGAAGGCTTAGTGTCACGTACCTGATGGTAGAGTCTGACTTATGCAGTAGGCAACCTCTCTGACGGCCCTGGTTCCAGAACCCCTGGTAGAGCAGACAGGGAGTGCTGGAGCACAGGGGGGCACGAGGGCTGGATTGGACACAGATGATGTTAAGATGTCGTCCAGAAGTCTGTGCTAGACTGAAGAGTAGTGATGCAGGCCGGGTCAATAACATGCGGCAAAGCAGTACAAGAGGAGCAGGCAGTCGGATGGTCGGGTGCAGGCAGGGTCATTAACAGGCAGACAGGCTGAGGTTCACAGGGATCAGACAGGAGAGTGGTCATAGGCAAGCTGGGGGTCAGTGCAGGCAGAGTTCAAGCAGATACGGGATCAAGCTGGGTAACAGGTAAACCGGAAACTCAGAACAGGTCACTATGGAGCACGGTAACGATGTAGAATGGACAGACAGAAAGAATCTCCCATTCTATGGATAGCGTAGGACCCACTAAGAAGGGGGCCTGTGAAGTAGGAGTAGGCTAAGCACTCTATGGCCATATAGTGCGACGGACTCCCCATATTTTGGTTGAAGACGTCCAGGTACTTTCAAATAGCCTTTTAAATAGCCGTGCAGGTTTTAATGTCATTATTGCATGTGTGCTCTGTAATATGTCATTTTGTTTGGTGGTCTTATAGCAGCACCATCTCTAATGTAATACATTATTAGGGTGTGCCCCCCAAGTATGTACCTATTTGTATATATTTTAAGACACCATGTTAAGTAGTGTGCTATATACTGTACACCCCCTGAATGCACTGATATATAGTGTATACTCAATACGCTGCTTGTATATCTGTGTACGCTAGACTGTATATATTTTAAGACACCACGTCAAGTACTGTGCTATATACCGCACACCCCTGAATGCACTGATATATAGTGTACACTCAATACGCTGTGTGTATGCAGTTGTATGCAAAAATTTAGGAACCCCTGACAATTTCCATGATTGTCATTTATAAATATTTGGGTGTTTGGATCAGCAATTTCATTTTGATTTATCAAATAACTAAAGGACACAGTAATATTTCAGTAGTGAAATGAGGTTTATTGGATTAACAGAAAATGCGCAATATGCATCAAAACGAAATTAGACACCCCAACAGAAAAATCACATCAATATTTAGTAGAGCCTCCTTTAGCAGAAATAATAGCCTCTAGACATTTCCTATAGCCTGTAATGAGTGTCTGGATTCTGGATGAATGTATTTTGGGACATTCCTCCTTACAAAACATTTCCAGTTCAGTTAGGTTTGATGGTTGCCGAGCATGGACAGCCCGCTTCAAATCACCCCACAGATGTTCAATGATATTCAGGTCTGGGGACTGGGATGGCCATTCCAGAACATTGTACTTGTTCCTCTGCATAAATGCCCGAGTAGATTTTGAGCAGTGTTTTGGGTCGTTGCCTTGTTGAAATATCCAGCCTCGACGTAACTTCAACTTTGTGACCGATTCCTCAACATTATTCTCAAGAATCTGCTGATATTGAGTGGAATCCATGCGACTCTCAACTTTAACCAGATTCCCAGTACCGGCACTGGCCATACAGCCCCACAGCATGATGGAACCTCCACCAAATTTTACTGTGGGTAGCAAGTGTTTTTCTTGGAACGATGTGTTCTTTTGCCGCCATGCATAACGCCCGTGTTATGACCAAATAACTCAATCTTTGTTTCATCAGTCCACAGCACCTTATTCCAAAAGGAAGCTGGCTTGTCCAAATGTGCCTTTGCATACCTCAAGTGACTCAATTTGTGGCGTGTGTGCATAAAAGGCTTCTTTAGCATCTCTTTCAGGCGGACCAAAACCCGGACACATGATTCAAAACCTAGACTGTCCAGGTGAATCTTGGACTGGTGGCAACCCTAGCTGCAATCCTCCTTACAGCTCAACACAGAGCAGTCAGTGGGTGCGCTACTGTATATGATCTGTACTAGCATCACTATGCAGAGCTGGGCAGGGGGTGTGACTACAAAACAGATTACTGCAGAATGGAAAGACTTTGGACACAACTGACTATGCAAACATGATTTGGCTTCTTTAGGGGACTGGCAGGATTAATCAAGTATTCTAAGCAGAAGTAATACCACCATATATAAACAAATGTGATGTTTAAACTTGGCATATTTAGAGACAAAAAAAACAGAAAACACATTTTAAGGTAACAACATCATCACTATGCAGCAAAAGTAACACTCTTACATCACTGCAGGTCATGAACACCACTCTTGGATAGCGCTTCAGAGGCTACTGACAGTGGCAAGGAAGTGATGTGACACCTCTTTACTGCTTGTTTTAACTCCAGTCGTGCCGAACAAATGCACCGCAACCATGGGGCTTCCTTATATGCTTAAGTGTGTAGCGTATTCTGAGCTTGTCGCCAGCCAATCACTACATGTTATGGTAAACTTTGCCATGGATGCAAAGTGATGTATCGCAACAGTGGCATGTAAACAGCTCTGTCCGCTTCCTTTGGCGGCTTAAAGTGTTACTAAACTCTGGACTCCTCACTCACTATATTTGGTCTCACACAGTATGCAGAACATGGAAATGCAATTATTTTAGTAATTATAAACTGCTAAATACCAGTCTTGTGACTTCTATCAGTGTCTATTTAAAACTTGTAGGGGGGATTTACATGCTGCAGGACCTCTGGATAGTGCTGTGCTGGTCACATGCACCCTCCCAAGAAAAATAATACACACCAAACTGAGCATGTGCAGAGAGTCTCCAAGGATCCGTTTTATCAGCAGATGGATTGGGGTCAGTGGTAGAAGGGGAGATTCAGAGAGGACAGGATCAAACAGCCTTTTTACGCAATGCAGAGGCTTAACCCCTTAGGTTCCACAGTGAGTATAACAACCATGCCGATTTTAATGTTGTAAGTTTAGTAATACTTTAAGGGGGATGGTTGGCGGACAACGTCTAAATTAAATCTAAAGCATCCATGAGCAAAAGTTACATTTTTTTTACAGATGCTTACAACTTCCTAGGTTCTCTCGGCAGCATGTGCAAGCCCCAAGACCCACAACATGGTCATAAATTAATCAAAGCAGGGGCTCTGAATACTCATCAGGGTAGCTAACCAGTGTGGCAGAATCAGAATATTTCAACCATCTACTCCACGGTGTTTGTCTTCACATTTCTACATATGTAGGATCACCTTACAAGAGACTATTCCCCAAAATTATAATAAGAATATCCAGACTGGAGGGCACTTGCTTGAACGAGTTAACTTTTACTGAACTTGATGAATCAAATCTGCAACTTTGCCAACAGATTATGATAAATTAATGCTATTCCGTCACAGGAAAAAAATATCTTGGCAATAGCTCCATTTATGAAAAATGTATTGCTTTCCATTATTAGTGACAAAAAAATCTATGTACCTTCTGTTCCATTTTGTCTGAGTATAACTGATCTCAAGCCCAGCTTCAAATGGGGGGGGGGGGGGGGGCATCTCTCCCAAAAAGGGAAAGTCCTCACAGTTTCACAGTTCTAACTCACATGGTGATGTGCAGGTGCCTTTCTCCAGAGAACTGATTCACTCCTTAGGTCTGCATCCCACCACTAACCACTCCACTGACTCCGGTCCTTGCACTATTTAAGCACGCAGTGTTGAACCCAAGACTGACAGAGATGTTGTCAGGCACCCTGAAGGTGGCACATACATTAAAAAGGTCCTACATCCTTTTGTTCTGATTTCAGGGATGGCAGATTCCCTTTCAGTGTGATACCAGTGTATACCTAAGGTGTGGTTTTGTACTGAAATAAACCAAGCCCAGAATATATAACTGTGTGCTGACTGCAATAGCAATCCTGTTTGCTAACTCACTCAGGGAAAAGGTGATACACATCACATAGTTCACTTACCATGTGAATGTGGGAGTGAAAAAGTGACTGTTTGATTCAACTGGATATTGAGATTGCAACTGTGAAGGCCTGCACAGAGTCCTGACCTTAACCTGATAGAACACCTTTGGGATGAATTAGAGTGGAGACTGCGAGCCAGGCCTTCTCGTCCACATCAGTGCCTGACCTCACAAATGCGCTTCTGGTAGAATGGTCCAAAAATTCCCATAGACACACTCCTAAACCTTGTGGACAGCCTTCCCACAAGAATTGAAGTTATAGCTGCAAAACATGGGCCAACTCAATATTGAACCTTACAAACTAAAGCCTCGTATACACAATCACAATTTTCACACGAACATCCGTCCATTTTATGTTGCATGCTAGTCTCATAAAGAAAGTGAAGAGGATACTCACCATATGAAAATTCTTGTACATTGTGTTCACGTACGATTAAAATGTTATAGTCTGCACATCCAGCTTTTGTCGTATGAAAAATCTGAATCAGCTGTCAAAAGCACAATACTAATGATCCGAAAATCGGCAGATCATTCATTGGACAAATTTTACTTCCGATTTTTGTATCGTATGTACGAGGCTTAAAGCTGGGATGACATTAAAGTTCATGTGTGTGTAAAGACAGGTGTCCCATTACTTTTGGTAATATCATTTATGTAGATATCTGCATTGGGGACTGTGTTAATATTTTGAATTAGCTGTGTTTTTTGAATTAACAAGCTCAGTTGTGTCATTGGAGAGCTTATTTACTGTCACATAAGTGTGTATGGGTGAGGATATGTATGTGGACAACATTGTCCCAATTTTATGGGTTAGGGTGGAATGGGCTTAATGTATTTATAATTATAATAAAATGTGTATCCAAAAAGTCATAGACTTTTATATTTTAGGAGTACCCATTTTTAATATCTCTTGTTGTATATAATTATTGCAAATGAGGGCATCTGCTCAAAAAATTATGGGATGAGAACTACAGCTGATACATCTAGGGATCCTGTATTTTTTTTTTTTACTATATATGCACTTCCATGTTTCTAGCCTATTAACATAAGTAGAAAAATAATATAGGGCCTTGGCTAGCATGCCTTCATATGAAATCCCTTAAAGCAAACCAATTCTTTAATCCATGCAAGGCAAAGCAACAGATTTGATTTAATGCTCACTTACCCAGCATATACACACCTTTCTCTAAAA
This sequence comes from Glandirana rugosa, assembly GCA_018402905.1. NCBI lineage: Eukaryota > Metazoa > Chordata > Amphibia > Anura > Ranidae > Glandirana > Glandirana rugosa. The sequence continues at coordinate 740,890 of BLSH010465173.1, forward strand.
GTCCACTTGTGGTTATTGAGGAGCATGTTACTTTTTCTGTCATGTGAAACTGTCAGAATGGTTTCAAGAGAAGGTGTCCGCTTGCGCCAATACGCAGAACAAAGATCTTTGCCAGCAGGTTATGTGGGCATGATCATGTGCACAAGTATGTTGCATGAATGTCTGTGCATATTGGCACGCAGGTATGCATGTCCAATTCCAGACTTGGCCCCAGATGCCCTATTTAAAGAAGAATGCTGACACAACAGGTTGCTGGATGATCTTCACCTTTTTCCTGTGTCCTGAATCTGCGTTTATTCCTGATTCCTGCTGATGCTCGCTGTTAACCTCACATGATCCTACTTGTCTGTATGTGGCTGATCGCAGCTACCCTCCTGGCTGTGATCCTGCTGTATACCATTGCACACCCCTGCCTTCCGTTCTGCCTGATATCTGCTTTCCTGGTTGTCAACCAATGGCTACCACGGACTCCAGGTTGCTGTGGGTTCTAGAGTCTCTGTCAGCTACTTTTTCCAGTCTGCTCCTCTGTGACTTATTCACCTGGTTCTCCAGTAATCTCCTCAGCAGTAGTGTTGAGCGAACCCGGACTGTAACGTTCGGGTCCGTACCGAACTTTAGGGTGTCCGTGGCACGGACCAGGACCCGGACATTTCAAAAATCGTTCGGGTTCGGTCCGCTAAAAACTTTACAGGCCCAGGACCAGGCACGGTGCCTGTGGGATTTCAAGCCATGCCTGGGCTTGCAATGTCAGGCCCAAGCGAGTTGTGATGACGACTCCTCTAATGACCTCTTGGTCCACTTATTCAGTGTCTCCTCGTCTGACCTTTTTCATCGACTGTCTCTGAGATCTTGGGTGTCGTTGGACCTCAGGCACCATCGGTAACCAACTGTTGGTCCTTTCGTCTATAGTCCGTCTTGCCTTCCGTCCCCACACGTTACCATATGTCGTCCTAGTGTCGGTCCTCCCATCGACGCTAGTCGGTGTATGTCTGTTCATCCTAGTACACTCCAATTGTCGCTCGTAGTCGTCCTTA
>BLSH010465173.1:768322-785679 GCA_018402905.1 Glandirana rugosa
TCCCCTGTGCTCCACTAAATGTTTTGCAATGCAGATTGCATTGCAAAACATTATTTCCCGGTTGATCTAACTGCCTATCAGTTTCACACACAATCCCGGTGGCTGCAGCCCCCCTGGATTGTGTGCAATCCCCCCACCGTTGGGTCCATAAAAGAGCTGCGCACAGTTAAAGTGGATGTAAACCCACCACCCACCCAGTATAAACTAATGACACAGCATTAATGTATATATACATGCAAACCTCCTGCATCTATCCCTACCTTGCAAATGTCCTTCCTGTAAGCACTAGCAGCTCTGTAAAACTCTGAAATCAGAGGGTGTCTGTGTTCGCTGGAGTTTGGTGGGTGGAGTTGTGATGTCACAAGCCTCCCCACCCACCTCTATACTGAGACATTGAGGAGGGAGGGGGGGGCATGTAAAACTTTCTCTGCTGTGTGAAAGAGATAAGCAAAAAGCTTGTCACTCACAGAGCAAGGGGCGGATAGACTGTGTATTTCCCTGTTAGTCTGAATTTCTCTTCCTGAAAAAAGATAAGCTAATTACTCACAGTTGGATTAACTCTTTGTGGCAAGACTAGGCACAGATGACATAACATGCTATACTCTACCAGGCAGAATTATTAATTCATTTTTTTTTCGGGTTTACATCCACTTTAAATAGAATTTTAAAAAAAATACTGCATTTGTACAGTTCCCCAGGGCCTTTTCATGACAATCCCTTGGCTATTAGTCTTGAACAGGACCAGAAAAGATAAAGCTACCATTGACTTCAATGAGGTTTAGTATAACATTCCCATTTAAGAGCAGTTCATTGAACATCCCACAAACCAAACCCAGGTTCTGCACATCACTACTCACCGTACCAGATCTATGGAAGATCAGCATTGTTACCACAGGACAAGACAACAAAACACCTCCTCCTTTCCTCTCCTGCATAACATGCTGAAAATATACAATATCAATTGCAGCTATTATCTTTTATTATTTCACAAATGTTTGCCCAGTGTTTTGTGAACTTACCTAGAAGTGCTAAATGCCAGTGCATCAACCATTCATTTATACCAATATAAACATGAAGTAAACAATCCATAAATAATACATAAAATCTAAAGAGTGCCACATGCTAATTCTTATTGCACTACTCCATTTTTCTCCACTGCCAAATAACGTGTAGCCAGGTGCTTGGCTGAATAGTGAGCACACCTGCTCCCTGTGCCCTCACTGAACTAACATGCTAGATATAGGAACAGTGTCTGCCTTCCACCAGCAGGAGGGAGCAGAAAAACCAAAGGAGCTCCATAGACTTGTGTCCTGGATGGGAGACATGAATTACTATGAACCACTGAACTACAGTATACAGAAAGAGAAAGGAGGAAGAAAAACTGTATTTCCTGGCCTTGCAGATCAAGGAGCATGCTCTTTGGGATGAGACAGAGGTGTGCACATTTCTGCTCCGGTGTGCACATCAACCTGTCACAAGCTGCAGCTGTGTGCTAAGGACTAGAGTCCCTGTTGCTGAATTGCTGGAACTGGTGAGAATATACTGCTTCCACCTGTTGATGTTTGCAGAGACATTAAAGCCCCGTATACACGATGCAAATTTTGGACAGGAATTTTTGTTCGACAGCCAATCGACCGAAATTCTTACCGTTAGTATTCTCCTTTCGACAGCCAATTTTGATTTTTTTTTTTTGACAAAAGCTTGTTGTGCAGACTAGAATTTTTTTTTTTCATATGGCAACTCAACGTCTGATTTTCGCATCAGTACGGTTTTCAAACATAAAATCATACTATCACAACTACGTATGCTCAGAAATTAAAAAATACATACAAAACTATGCAACACAATACGTCACTTCTTGAATTTGGTTGTACAAAATTGTTCATGCTGTTAGTATGCGTTTCACGTTCAACATGAGACAAGTAGGGACGGGCGAATGGTTCGGGCTGAACTTTCGTTGTTTTGGAGGGGTTCGCATCGGGGGCATGGGAAAGGGACTTGTAACTCATCACCTTCCTTGGACCTCTGTGCCACCACCATGTTTACATTGGTCCAAAAGTCAAAAAACTCAACTTATGGCCAAATACAACAACACCCCCTCCCCCCTCTTCCTTCTCCCTCCCATCCCCCCAACCCCTAACCATCAACCCTCTCCTTCTTTTCCCTCCTCAGTGCCTGGGTTTTTATGTTACTTGCATACTTATTTTTAGATCGGGGAATATACTATATGTAATTTTTTCTCATATCTGATCCAGTATATTTACTCATCTATCTATTTATATTTTATATTTTCTTCCCCGTATTACTTTCATATTTACTCCTAGTTTTCATCAATTATTTTTTTTTTTTTACTTTCACATATTTTCAATATGATGGTATCTTATCATAGGTTCTTTCATTGTTCTGCCCGACTTTGATGCTCATTGCTGTATATTATATGGTTAACTTACTCTATGTCATTTGTAGACTGTCCACCTGATCAGTGTTCAAGTATTCTGCAATGTCAGGTACCTGTTTATATGTATATTACTATATATATTTGCCTACATGTTGTCATATTGTATGATTATATCCAAAGCTTTCCTTTGTATCTATTCCCAGTCTGGACCGATCGCCTGTCCTGGAGCTGCCATTCATTAGTTAACTGCCCGGCACGCATAGGCTCCGTGGTTCACTCTGGGGAGCCTATCTTCCTTGTGGCCACTGGGTGGCGTTTTTCCAGCCCAGCAAGTGTTGCCATTGTCAAGGCTACGCCCTGCCGTTGTTTTCTCCCCTCTTTCATCAGCATCAGTTGATGTGGCCACTCTTTGTGTCGGCGGCTCTCATCCCTCATACATCTGGAGGTAGTACTACACATACTTGCGTATTATTTATTATTTTTTACTTGTTTATACCTTTCTTTCATTTAATTATTATTTAGTTACATATAATTTTTATATTTATCAATTTTATTTTTAATATTTATTTTTATTCCTTATAGGCAGGGTTTATTCTACTTCAGCCATACTATATACGGTCCCAGCAGTCCTGATGGCAACCTCCGGACGGGCTATGCGGCTCTGCGGCTGGGGCTTGACTGTTTTGGGTATTATGATCCTCTAACAACAGAAACGCCATTTACTGATTGATTTGCTCTTTTATGTTACCTACTATGATGCAGTGTAAGTTATAGACCTTGCCATTTTTTTTCTCCTATATGTACATGTATTACTGTGGTCAATTTTAACTCTTGACTAATTTATGGTTTTGCATTCTATGAATTTTTAATTGTATTCAATAAAATTTGTTATACCTCAATCTCCCCATCTATCCTTAAAATTCCCCTTAAGGGCCATTTTCGTTTTCTCCATTATCCTTGGGATGTGGATAGATTGGTGTATGGGAGTTACTAGTGAATCCTACCTCACTTTCTTGAATGAACTTTCGTTGTTCGGTCGTTCGGCGAACAGCTGAACAAACGGGACGTTCGACCGTTTGTTCGCCCCCCCGGATGGACCACAATGCATTGCAGTGCTGAACAGTGCATTGCAAGCCCTGATTGGCTGAAGCAGTGAAAGCTTCAGCCAGTCAGGGCACAGAACACTGTCAGAGTCATGATTGGACACTGTCATCGTGATTTTATCCAATCATGGCTCATTCCCGCCCCACAGTATAAAAGTATTCTTTTAATGGCAGCCATTTTCAGTGTGATGTGGAGAGAGATAGAACAGGGCTCTGTGCTATTAGTTAGCTAGTGTGCTATATAGTGCTATGGTGCTTCAATTGTCAGTGTGGAATATTAGTTTAGTGTCAGTCTACGGATAGTGTGAGTGTAGTGAGAAGGACCATCATTCAGCTTTGCATAGTGTGCAGCTAGAGTAGGGACAGCTCAGATAGTTTCACTGTAGTGAGACAATGTCATTTATACATACATTAGTGTATATGTAGAGAAGGGACAGCTCATATAGTTTCAGTGTAGTGTAGTGAGACCTTGTCACTAATCTTTACATTAGTGTATAGCTAGAGTAGGGACAGTTCAGATAGCATCAGTGTAGTGACAGTTGAACACCGTCTATTTGATTGCGTTACTGCCAGTTTAACGCCATATAGTTTTGTGCGTTACTGCAAGTTTAACACCATTTACTTCTGTGTGCCTTACTGCAAGTATATCGCCATTTACTTCTGCGTGCGTTACTGCCAGTTTAACGCAATATAGTTTTGTGTGTGTGTTACTGCAAGTTTAATGCCATTTACTTCTGTGTGCATTACTGCAAGTTTAATGCCATATAGTTCTGTGTGTCACAGTACGTTTGCACATTATATTGCAGTATATTATAGTGTATCCGTGGAGTGTGTCTGTGTAGTGTGAGTACTCAAATTAAAGTGCACCAAACACAACTTTACATTGATTAAAGTGCATCTACGTACAGATTTCCACTTCTTCTTTACATTTGCTGATAAGCACCAACCCCTCCCTCCCAATAATGTCTGGGAGGACAACAGGGAGAGGCAAACGTTCCCTTGGCACTGTAAGGGGACCAACAACAAATGTGTCCACAGGCAAAGGTGGACGTGGTGGTCAATCCTCAGGCAGGGCATCATTTCCTCTGTTTAGTGTGTTTGCCCATGCTATCCAGCCACAGCATGCAGAGGAGGTGGTGGACTGGCTTACTAAACCTTCCTCATCCTTTGTCACACAAGCAGAGACAAGTGTGCAGTCCCCTGCAGTTGCCAGAGTGGATAAACCTGCCTCCTTGTTCACATCTATTCCTGCCATAGCCCCAACATCAGCCATGGAGGAGTCAGCTGAGTTATATGACCACAGCATCAGCCACTTGCTCATTGATGATGCCCAGCCCATACTGGATTCAGATGTTGGACATGAGCCTAGAGAGGGGGGAGAACACTGGCAGACAAATTGGCATTCATGTTCCCCCAGCCTCAGTGTATTGCCAAGTTGTCTTCAGTGGTAATAATGGAGGAGATAGAGATGATGATGAGGTCACGGATGCGACTTGGGTGCCAGATAGAGCAAAAGAGGAAACTGATGGTGAGGCGGCACAACCCCAAGGAGGTTGACATCAAGAAAGAGTAGAGAGAGCAGACACCCTATTCCATCACATTCTGCAGCTGTTATCTCCCGGCCCACTTCCCAAAGATCAGCTGTCTGGGCCTTTTTTAGCACATCTGCAGCAGATCGCACTGTTGCTATATGCAAACTGTGTCTCAGGCACATCAAACGTGGCAAAAACACCAGCCATTTGGGTACCACATGCTTAACAAGGCATTTAACGTCCAATCACTCAGCCCATGGGCAAGAGCACCTAAAAGCCACACAAAAGGAGCACAAATCTGTCTCTCCTCCTCCTCCTTACCCACTTCAGTCTGCCCCTGCTATACCGAGTCATTACCTCTCAGCAGCCTCCACTGACAGGGTGTCCCAGGTCCTAGCAGCACATCCGTCAGCAGCACACCACCAGCTATGGACTGTAGCCGGCAAATTTCTCTGCCCCATCCACTACAGCAAAAAAAAAAAAAAACAGTCCCTGCCACCCACATTCCCAGTGTCTAAATGCAAGCTTGTCAAAGCTGTTGGCTCTCCAACTTCTGCCTTTCAGCCTGGTTGATTCTGCCTCCATCTGTGAATTCGCACAATGTGCTGTACCACAATGGCAGGTCCCCAGTCGCTTCTACTTTTCAAGTAAGGCTGTTCCATCTCTCTATCATCACGTTGAAGGGAATGTTCTGGCATCGTTGGGCAAGACAGTCAGCCGTAACATCCACCAAGCATGGGCAGGGATGATATATTTAGTTTACAGCACAATGGGTAACGCTGCCTGCTGCAGCTTGTTGTGCCCCCACGTCTACATTCAGCTGGTGGTGATGATGCCAGACCTGTGAGCTCTACCCCCTCCTCCTTCCCCGCTTCTGCAGAATTTTCCTATGAACATCAGGTACCCCCTAAGCATTCAAAGGACTATTCCATGAGTCAGGCTAAAAGGTGCCATGCAGTGCTTCAGCTGGTGTGTCTAGGGGACAGGAACCACGCCAGAGCAGAGATTCTTGCAGCTCTGCAGGGACAGGCACAGAGGTGGTTCACACCACGCCAGCTGGAGCCAGGAATGGATGTGTGCAATAATGGCTCAAACCTCTTGTCCACCCTTAGACAGGGAAAGTTGACACATGTGCCATGCCTCAATTTGGTGGTGCAGCGTTTCCTAAATACATACCCAGGGTTGGAAGATGTGCTAAAGCTGGCCAGAAGAGTCTGTAGCCGTTTCAGGTGGTCATACACAGCCAGTGCTCAGTTGGCTGAAGTTCAGAAGGAATTCCACCTGCCTGATTTGTGACATGACCACCAGGTGGAGCTCGACTTTGGCAATGCTGCAGTGGCTATACATGCAGCAGAGGGCCGTCAATGAGTACCTGTGCGAGTACGGCACCACGACAGGCTCAGGCCACCTCTGCTTTTTTTTTCCCCACGCCAATGGCAGATCATTAAGGAAGCATGTACTGTAATGTCACCATTTGAGAAGGCTACAAGGATGGTGAGCCGTGACAGTGCATGCATCAGTGACATAATCCCTGTTGTGTTCCTGCTGGAGCAGACTCTGCATGGCATTATGGACAGGGCAATGGAGGCAGAGCAGCAGGAGGAAGAGGAATACCTTTCCTCTCAAGGCCCACTTTATCCAGCCATCATCATTCCTGTGTGATAGAACACACAGGAGGAGAGAGGGAAGGAGGATGAGGAGGATTCTGACACTTTCGTAGGCTTCGAAGAAGAGGAAGACATGCGTCAATCTGTAAGTGATGGCTTTCCAACCCCAGGACCCTTGGGAGTAGTACGTGGCTGGGAGGAGGAAGTTCCAGATGCTGTCATCCTGAGTGTCTCCAAGGAGTCTGCTTCCCAAGCCTTGGGAAATTTGAGGTGCATGGGCAACCTCATGCTTCAAAACCTGTGAAAGGACCCAAGATTATGCGGCATAAAGGAGAGTGATCATTACTGGTTGGCAACCCTCCTTGACCACGCCTGTAAGGGGAAGGTCTCAGAACTCATCCCGTCCCCATGGGATGAAGATAAAATATCTTGAGGACATGTTAAAGAGGATTTTATTGAATGTTGTTCCCAACTCCAGTAGGTTACAGTGTTGTGGAAAACGTAGTTTTGAGTCTTCTGTTGGTCAAGAGAGGAGCGTTGAAGAAGGCGTCCGTCTAAGTGATGCATTTTGGAATTTTTTTAGTCCTTGCCGCCAAGGGCTCTCAGCTTCCACATCCCATCGGCAGTGTCTGCATCACATGGTGGACGATTATCTCGGGGTCAAAACAGAGATGGAGAGCTTTCCAGTTGATGATCCACTGGCTTACTTGGTCATGAGAATAGGCCACTGGCCAGAACTTGCCCAGTATGCTATTGAGTTGTTGGGCTACCCTGCATCCAGCGTGCTTTCAGAACGGGCATTAAGTGCTGCAGGTGGTTTTGTTACTGATCATAGAACTCGTCTGTCCACAGACTCCATGGACCGTTTGACTTTTATAAGCTGTTTTATAAGCATTTATAAATGAATCAGTCCTGGATTACCAGCTATGAAGCTACTGATGCCGATGTCACTGATTAAGTGTTTTTGAGATGTGGAATCTCTGCAGGACTTCGAGGCTGCCTAGCTTTGAGGGTGTTCAATCATTTCATCTGGAAGAATGCTTTTGGTATAGGTTTCATGGACACAATTAACACCCAAAGACCAATTTTTCAGCACCTGTTTGACAGGTGCATATCATTACATTTTTTTACAGCAAGGCCAATTCTTGCCTTCATGAAGAGCACCTCTATAGGTTTATGGTGTGAAGGCATCACTGACATCCAAAACCCAATTTTTCCGCACCCGTTACTTCTATCCAAATTCAAAGTGACACCAAAATGTATCCAAAAAATCTCTAATCTTGTTCCCAGTGCACTTCATTGTGGCCTCATCATATATACTGGCTCCCTAGCTGTTGCGGAGCAAAATAAAGGCAGCTTGCAGGGAAAATGTCATTTTTATGCTTTCACTTTAAAAATCAAAAAATCACTGCTCATTTAAAAATTTTGTTTTTTTACAAACTTATTTTCATTGATACATGTCCCCCAGGGCAGGACCCGGACCCCAAAACCTTTGAATGCCCAATTACTTGCATATAAACATTCAAAATGGGCACTTTTGATTTTTGACGTTCAGGTCCCATTGACTTTAATGGGGTTCATTATTCGGGTCCGAACTTTCGCGATGTTTGAAAGTTCTGGAGCAAACCGAACAAGGGTCCATTCGGCCCATCCCTACAGACAAGCATCCAACAAAAAACGGACGTTCTATCGTCCAAAATTTGCATAGGGTGTATGAGGCTTTAGACTGTCCCTGTAATTATCAACATTATTTGCTGCATGCAGTCTTTACTAGGACTGTACTCATGTGTACCACCGTAAAGACTGGGCCCCAATGCTAACCGGCTGACAAACTAGTCTAAAGACTGTTCATTCAGATGGCTGCTTTACAAGAACTTTGCCTATTGTCTATAGTAAGAGGTACCTCGTTAAGGAGTTTTACATTTCATCACTGCAATTCATATAAAGTGCACTCTAAAGTGGATATAACCTACTGTTTACAGAGGAGTTATCACAGCATTGATTGTCATTGCTGTTACTGTTTTCTAAAGCTGTTTCTTACAGAGTTTGTGGATTACCGGGTTTACTCTAATCTAGCTGCATAGAACTACATTTTATGCTGCTATAGCCTAGTGAACATATTGTCTGAACTGTGGTTGACCTAATCTTTTACTTTCTCTTTTAAGTGCATACTGCTTTTTACTGCAATCAATCACAATATGCTGGCTTCATTTACCACTAACCAGTCTGATGTTTGCTTTGTTATACTGAACCTTAGTTGTGTGCAGTGTCATAACTCCTGGGGTGTGGTGACAGGTGCGCACCACTGGAGTGCAGATCGCACCAAGGGTTGTGTAGCGCACCACAAAGGTTGTGGACCTATGGCTGACTGCTGCTAATGAGTTCTGGCTGATATGCGAAGAAGGTCCCCTGGAGCATGGACACTGAAACTCAGGGAGCTAGTGCATAAGTTTCCTCAGGGTGTGGAGTCTAAGAGTCAGTGGGTGTTCACCAGTGCTTCTAGTGGTGAGGATGGATTTGGCTGCAACTGGATCCAGGTCGTGGCCCCCCGGGTCACCTAGCTCATGCTCGGCTGGCTACAGGTGGAAGAGAGAAAGCAGCAGCACAGGAACAGCAAAGAATAGTCAGAGGGATAGCAAAGGGTCAAGGCTACAAGCAGACAGGAGAAACAGAGAACAAGCCAAAGCTTGAGGTATCAGGCAGGCAGGGATAGTCAGACAAGCCAAAGATCGGTACATGGAATAAGACTCAGAGCAAACGAAAGGAACAACCACACCCAAGCCAAACATGAAAAAACGTTGATCAGCAATGCAGGTCTGCACTGCCAGGTGTTATATCCTGTTCCCAATTAAGGCCTGGAGTGGAGACCAGCTGAGGAGGGCCTACTAAAGCACACAGGGTAGGGGAGGCCCGGCCTTTAACTGGACACATGCAGCAAAGGTAGGCAACAGACAAGACATGAATGTTTGCTGTGGTTTCATGGCAGAATGTTTGCTGTGGTTTCATGACATGCAGGGTATCTATATATTGTATGTGCTCCGAGCAGCAGTGCAGTATCCATTTGCTTAACCTGGTGTGTCAATGAAACATAGAAAAATAGAAATGTGATGACTGAAAAAAGGCCAAGTGGTCCATTGAGCCTATCCCATTTTTTAAAATTGTTAAATGTATAGATCTATGTTTGTCCCAAACATGTTTGTGACGCTGGGTTTGTTCTCAGAGTCAAGAATGAGAAAAGAATCTACAAAGTGGCTTCTGTGGGGGTAGCTCTACATGTGCAAAAATTTTTTATAAACCCGTAATTCAGTCTCATCAATATAAGATGCTTAGTATATTCAGTCCATCAACAATATTTTGCTTAAGAAAGACTATAGATAAATATTCACTTTATTTAAATAACAAAATTTAATTGTGCACGACAACACTGACTTTGGATCTAGAGTATGAGCAGCATACTACTATGCTTCCCAGCTCTTGTCCTATTTCCTCCTCTGGCTACATTGTGATGTCACCACAACATTCCACCCGTACAGTTGTACACGATTCATACCCTAGCTCCAGAGTCAGCATGTGATATCTGTGCACAAGGAATAGTTCACTAGTGAAAGGAAGTGTTTGTAATCTTATTTTAATAAATTGAATATTCAAAAAGCACTACGGAGTTTGCCCTGTATTCTTTCTTGAACAAAATGTTGTTAGTGGGAGGAGAGCCACAATATAAAAGGAGACTGAAGTATACATTTAACTCCTGAGGGGATCTAAGGATGATTAAATCTGTTGCAGGTCCTACCAAGAAGATGAGAGTACATCCTGGGTGCTTGGCATAACAAGGTGAATAGGAGGAGGAATGGAGTGGTTTTATGGGAGTAGATGTAACAAAGGATAAAGACCATAAAATATACAGAATGTTGATAGACTGTATATACTAAGAGTATTATATTGGTGATATGTTACATACTTGCCATTATATATAGTCTTGTTTGGTGTGTGAATCACATATACCTGTGCAGCAGGCTTGTTTGATAGAGAAAAATATAATAACCCACAGGAGAACAAGTACAGTATACAGTATAAGCCATTACATGATGAATGTTTTGTAACCCTCAGAAAAATTCTAATGGATACGATTGCATCCCAGGCAGAAGTTGGCTCACAAAACTTTTAGGAGTATTAACATATATTTTGTGCAAAAATCTAACACATTTAACAAAGTGCTTTTAATAGTAAAATTAACAGACTAAAAAGGGAGCAAATAAGAGATATATTCATTATTAGGTTTTACATACATTTTTATAAATTAATGCTAAATGTTTTTTACAAGCTTGTATATTATCTGCTGTTTAAGGTAATATTTACTCCCTTCCCCCAATATAAAGATGACACTCATTACCTCCTTTCAGGAAAAGATAAAGTTGCTGTGGGGTCTCACTGATGGTGCAGATAAAAGTGGTTCTACCTGGTGCCCTGCAACCCTTCCTTTCCCAAGAGGGTTGCATGTCAAACCCCCAGAACAGAAGAGGTATGGTCCATCATGATGTTGCAGTTTAGCCAGCCAGTGGCACGTGTGTTTTGCTATGACAATTGCGTCAAAATCGCACCAGTTTTTGGGTGCCATTCAGGGTGAATGTCACCCAAATGAGTGTTATGAGTTTTGCCCTGATTTGGAAGTACATTTGGGGATTAGGAATCATGGGCAGAATCAGTGCGATTATGCCCATTATTCCTAAACGCCAAATATGAACGGGGCCCTAGGGTCTACTTGTCTACTAAAAGTATTACTTTGCCATACTAAGACAGCTGGAAGATGCAACCAAATGCTCATTGCTAGAAAATGTGTTTATATTGCAATATGTGAGGAAATGTAAATGGCAAAAAAACACAACATCCTCATTTAAAGCAATGGAAGTATTCAAATTGAAATACTGTACAACATATTACATCTGAATATGGAATATAACAGGTTTGTAAATGCCCTGCTGTGTCTATTCTCATGTTAAGCATATGCAAACAGAAGCAAAAAAGTTAATTCATTGCTAGTAGTTATAAAGAGAAAATAGGAACATAAATTTTTAATAATATCAAACACCGAAGGGTTACGGTAATCCATCCAGGCAAAAAAATGTCTTATTTTTATAGGTAGCGATCCATGCACTAAAACATCACTAAAAACCATCAGAACCATATCCTCTTTTATAATAGACGCACATAAAAAAACATTATCTTTTTAATAAACCATTTGGCAAATTTTACATTTAAAACATACACATTTGCAAACTGCAAGCATCAACATTCTTCTGGCTGCCTCTGGGCCAAGCTGCTGTTTAGACTTCTTGGATTGTGCCATATGTTTAGTGATTTCTTTTGTTAAGCTTCCCAAAGAGGTAGCTAGAGGTGTTCAGTCTTGCCAAACTGCTTCTCTGTGAGCAAGGGTGGCTCTGGTGATGTATGGTTATAATACACGTTCTCATAAGGTTTTCATAATACACAGAAAAACTGCACCCAGCACTATCATTCTGTTTAAGATCCAATTGTGCTAATTTCCCCAAAAATGTTTTTTTTTATATAGAAATTAGTGCTTTCAGAGTCCCACTGCCACTATCGAAGACATGTGAGAAAGATTTTGTGTTCTCTGGCATTTCTGTGTCATTTTACATCCTAGCTTAAAATAAAGACTCCAACAAAAATAACAATGTCTTGCACTGGATAAGTGTTTCTAACGTAAAACAATTCTGACCAGACATATACTACCCTGATGAATATTTCTCAATAGACTTAAATCCATTGCTTACATACGTTGCATACTTACATACTTAAACAGCTATGTTTTGGTAAATTGTAATTAACAGTATAGTATTATGTTTTTTTAAGCCTATATGCATATAAGTTGTATATGTTTTTAATTTAATTATTTTGGTAATGTGTTCTATTGTATATATTTTTTAAAGGAATAAGTAAACGTGGTGGCATTGGAGATCTCAGGTCCTTATAACGTGTGAAGATGTACTCCAGTATTTGGTTTATTTAGTTAAACCTGTCAGGAATACAAATAGCTAAAAAACAGAGCAAAAGGGAGCCACACACACCTAGTGCATTACCAAAAACATTTAATAGGTATTAAAAGGTTAAAAGTGGATACTCACAAAAGTGGTGACCCACAATGAGCCATACAACTGCACAATGTTACACGGTACGGACTAGGCAGGGGTATAGGCTGACGTGTTTCGAAATGAGATATTGATTTGGTGGGGAGGAGATTCAGTGTGAAAGTAGTGTATATTCATTTGCTATTGTCACACAACTGGGTGGGCCACCCTTTTCTGAAGCCTATTAGAGCCTCTGGCTTTAATCACGTGCTTAGAAAAACACACCCCCATCGGAATCCATACATTTGCCACCCTGTATGTAGATTAGGAGGCCAGACGCATGGATCGGGGGGGTGGCGCCCGTGCACCCCTAATGGACAGGTCACCACTGCGCAGCGCTTTACAACATGAGGGCAGACAGTACATTTACAACACAATTCAATAGAGGAGAATTCAGAGGGCCCTGCTCAAGTATACAATCTAGACATGTGATCAAAAGCACATTGATAATGACAGAGGTCAGAGAAAAAAGCCAGGATTTGTGAAGCTAAGAGGAAATTTTAAACTTCTCAGATAGTAACACACCCACAACAATCTAAAAGAAGATTGTGTTAAAATTGTACAATATAATGGACATCAGACATAAATAAGACATACAGTATTTTATATACTGTAGATACTGTGTAACACATATGAAAAAGTAAACAAAATATCAAATGCAAATATATACATATGCTGCTGATATGCATACCAAGATAGTAAAGTGATGGCCACAATAGTCTGGCAGACAAATGAGGTCCAAGAAACGAAGGTTTAAGCAACAGTATATATACGATACAGATAAAATTTTAGCCGCATAAATGTGCAAAATTTCAAGAATCAGAAGTTAACGTAAGATGCAGCAGTATTAAGTAAAGTACCACTAGGATAGCTGGTATCCAGTTTAAATATCTAATGCACCTCAAGCTGTGATACCCTGAGAAATTTCAACTTATTTTAGCCAGTTGTACTTTCTTAATGAAAAGGAGCTGAGGTGCATTGTGATTAGCCTCCACAAAATGTTCAGACACCAAATAAGACGTAAACACATAAATGTAGATATGGCTCAGATGCTGACTAATCCTAGAATGTACTTGCTGCTGGTTTGGCCCACATATCTAAGTCCATACGGACATTTTAAATGTAAATCACATTACATGTGCTACAGTTCCAAAAATGTTGGATAAGAAATCCTTCTCCCCTGATGTGTAACGGTACAGTGCCTTGAAAAAGTATTCTTATCCCTTTGGAATTTTCCACATTTTGTCATGTTACAACCAAAAATGTAAATAGGAAGGCCAGTATGGTAGCCTGAATTTATGGAGGAGCCTGGAGGGTATTTAAGCACCTCACTCCCCATGCTCTTTGTCGGTTCCAGTGTGCGATAGCACATGTAACTGGGCCGACTCTCCCCAGCTCACTTTGTGTGTGTAAATCTGTGCATTCGATTACCAGTGTGTTGCAGCTTCTCAGTTTGTGGTCTTTGTGGGCAGTTCTCACTCACTGTTGCAGGTAGGATTCGAAGCTTTAATTTCATCATACGCAATGTTACAATTTGTTATGTTTCCTATCCTGCATCCCTTTCGTACTTAGCTGTCTCCAAGTTGTTGTTGGTTGTGTCCTGACATCATTCGGCACGGGCATAGTAGATTCGTAGGTTCCCTCTGCCTTATTTGTCATCCCATCCACAAACATACGATTAATTCGCAGATCCAAGCCTCCGAGCCACTGTCGGTCATTATCCGATATCACTCAATATAGGCTTTGTTGCTCACAGCATTCACTATCTATGGGGGTGGCTGCCTCATCCATTGGGAGATAAGCATGTATTGTTTTCACAGGCTTCTGTGACTGATTGAGGTGGTAGTTAGACCCAACTGGGCCTTGGCTGCACTCAATTAGCCTTGGAGGTTGGGTGGTTGGTAAATGTTCAGTTGAGGCCATACTACACTCTACAGCCAAACTTGTATTGGATTCATTTCATGTACACTACAACCAATTCGTATCGATCACGCCATTCACCCGGCAATCGATTTGTATCTAATCCATTGCATACTCACCACAGTCCGATTCGAACCTAGTCTCATCGGCGGCACAACGGTTGTATCGGATGCATAACACACACACCGATTCGCATTGGGCCATGTCACTTACTCTCTTCGTATTATTACTATATCTACTGATTCGTATCGCTTCACGCCTTTCCCTTCAACCAATTTTGATCGGTTCATGTCATTAATCTGTTCATGTCATTTCCCTGACTACCGATTTGCATCGGTGCATGTCCTAACCCACAACCAATCCATATCAGATACTTACCACGGTCCGCTTCAAACCTATTTACTGATTCGTATCGGTCACGTTCTTTAACTGGTCCATGCTATCTTCCCTATCGGTTACCTTTCCTACCGACTCGCATCGGTTCATACCATTTTTCCACTACCAATTCTCATTGATTCACATCATTCCTCGCTACCGATTCGCAGAGGTTCATATCATTTCCACTACCGATTTGCATCGGTGAATGTTAGTTGCTACTACCGACTCATGTCGGTTCATGCCAAATCCTCTAACAATTGTCAGCGTTTCATGTTATTGCCTACTACTGATTCGCATCGGTTCATGTCAGTTTCTACTACCGATTCATTTCGGTCCATGTCATTTCCTACTACTGATTTGCATTAATTATGTTAGTCTTCTGCCAATTCGAATCAGTTTGTGTCATGTCGCTATTTTTATCGTCAATTTATCTCCCGATTTGCATCGGCTCATGTTATTTGCTACCAGAATCGGAGCAAATCAGTTCACACGTAAATTAAGTCAACCCACATTTTGCTAACGCCCACTACCGATTTGTATCGGTTCGTGTCATTACTCTGTGCATTTCTGCCCCTGCCTACTGATTTGTATTGGTCCAAAGTTACGTCAAGCACAATTACGAGAAATTACGATAATACATCCACACACCTTAAATCCTGCTTTCCTCATGCTTCACCTATCAATAAGTTACTTTTGCAATCACTGCAAACTCATCTCCAGCAGTACATACTCTTGCAATCACTGCAAATACGTCCTCGACAGCACTGCACCTTGCAATCGCTGAAAGCACAACCAAGATATTACCTTTCACAGGCACCAAAAAATAAATAAATAAATAAAACACACTTCTAGTGACATGCTTCCTTTTTACGAACGATCGCATCACAACCCATCAGTCGCTGCAAGCATGCACAAGTCACTTGCTAATCGCTGCAAGCATGCATTCGAGCATGACGTCTTGCAATCGCTGCAAGCATGGATACTTGTCACTCCATACATTACAGCAAGCAGGCATTGCGATCACTGCAAGCACGTGTTTTCATTAAACTCCTAGCAAATGCTGCGATCATGTAACTACACAAACCCCTTGCGATCTCTGCCAGCACGTACAAACACCAACTCCCCGCAAGCTGCAAGCACGCATTTAAACTTGAACTTCTTGCATTCGCTGCAAATGCGTATTTTGTTACCTCCTTGCAATCGATGCAGGCATGCATCATCGCAAACCCCTTGCAATCACTGCGAACGCTCATTGCCTTAAAATCCTTGCAATCGCTGCATGCACATATTTACATAAATTCCTCGCAATCGCTGAGAGCACGCATCAACACCAATCCCTCGCAACTGCAGGGAGCACTCATAAATGAAACTTCTTGCAATCATGTAGTTACATGACTCCTCGCAATCGCTGTGAGCACGCATCTACACAATCTCTCAAACACTGCAAACGCACATGTTAAACTTCTTGCAATCGCTGCAATACGCATTTACATAAACTGCTCACAATTGCTGTTACCCCTCATAATCGCGAGCACGCATCAACACAAATCCCTCGCAATCGCTGCAAGCATGCATACCAAACTTCTTGCGATTGCTGCAAGCACATATTTACATTAAACCTTCACAATCGCTGCAAGCATACATACTAAACTTCTTGCAATCACTGCAAATAGGTAGTTACATGTACTCCTCGCAATCGCTGCGAGCATGCATCTACACAATCCCTTACAATCGCTGCAGGCACACACACACTTGCAATCACTGCAAGCTCGTCTCCAGTTGCATTAACATACGGGCTACTCATTGTCTGTTTTCTCTGCTGGATGTTTTTTCCCTCAGCCAAAAAAATAACCTCCCAAGGTAGGGATTTCTTCTTCATCAGGGCCACCCACATTAAAGGGGTGAGACAGCCCATTCAGTTAAATAAAAGAGATGTACATTTCATTCATGTCACCCTCAGTGGCGGCTGGTGAAGTATTTGGATGGGGGGGTGCCAGGCCCCGCCCTTCCTTTTGACCCCTCCTACTAATAAGCCCCTCCCCTTATATAATCCACCCACTCCGTCCCCTGTATTGCACATATTGTGTCAGGAGTATACAGCTCAGCATCACAGGGCACAGAATACAGCCCCAGCATCACAGGACACAGTATGCAGCTCAGCATCACAGGACACAGTATACAGCTCAGCATCACAGGACACAGTATACAGCTCAGCATCACAGGGCACAGTATACAGCTCAGCATCACAGGGCACAGTATACAGCTCAGCATCACAG
>BLSH010465173.1:785689-795775 GCA_018402905.1 Glandirana rugosa
CTAGCAAGCATTTTTCCTTCGTACAGTGACCTTCATACAAAATAAATAAATAAATAAATAAAAAACCACGGACACTTTCCATTATAGAACCAACACGAAAGTCGCTAACGTTCCACGTCACGACAGCTCCTGCATAAACGTCGCTAACGTTCTCATACATGACGACCTCTACTCAAACGTCACTAACGTTTTCATTGAATGACTATCCACTTCGTACTCCTTTCGTCCTAAATTCCACACGCCTACATAATAGCATTAAAGAGCATTAACACGAACCGCATTGAAACCTGGTTATGTTTAGTCATCCGTCTTCGAATCAGTTTGTGTCATGTCGCTATTTTTATCGTCAATTTATCTCCCGATTTGCATCGGCTCATGTTATTTGCTACCAGAATCGGAGCAAATCAGTTCACACGTAAATTAAGTCAACCCACATTTTGCTAACGCCCACTACCAATTTGTATCGGTTCGTGTGCATTTCTGCCCCTGCCTACTGATTTGTATTGGTCCAAAGTTACGCCAAGCACAATTACGAGAAATTACGATAATACATCCGCACACCTTAAATCCTGCTTTCCTCATGCTTCACCTATCAGTAAGTTACTTTTGCAATCACTGCAAACTCATCTCCAGCAGTACATACTCTTGCAATCGCTGCAAATACGTCCTCGACAGCACTGCACCTTGCAATCGCTGAAAGCACAACCAAGATATTACCTTTCACAGGCACCAAAAAATAAATAAATAAATAAATAAAACATACTTCCAGTGACATGCTTCCTTTTTACGAACGATCGCATCACAACCCATCAGTCGCTGCAAGTACGCACAAGTCACTTGCTAATCGCTGCAAGCATGCATTCGAGCATGACGTCTTCCAATCGCTGCAAGCATGGATACTTGTCATTCCATACATTACGGCAAGCAGGCATTGCGATCACTGCAAGCACGTGTTTTCATTAAACTCCTAGCAAACGCTGCGATCATGTAACTACACAAACCCCTTGCGATCTCTGCCAGCACGCACAAACACCAACTCCCCGCAAGCTGCAAGCACGCATTTAAACTTGAACTTCTTGCAATCGCTGCAAATGCGTATTTTGTTACCTCCTTGCAATCGATGCAAGCATGCATCATCGCAAACCCCTTGCAATCACTGCGAACGCTCATTGCCCTAAAATCCTTGCAATCGCTGCATGCACGTATTTACATAAATTCCTCGCAATCGCTGAGAGCACGCATCAACATAAATCCCTCACAATCACTGGGAGTATGCATCATCTAAACTTCTTGCAATCACTGCAAGCACGCATTTACATAAACTACTCACAATTGCTGCAAGCACGCATCAACACCAATCCCTCGCAACTGCAGGGAGCACGCATAAATGAAACTTCTTGCAATCATGTAGTTACATGACTCCTCGCAATCGCTGTGAGCATGCATCTACACAATCTCTCAAACACTGCAAACGCACATGTTAAACTTCTTGCAATCGCTGCAATACGTATTTACATGAACTGCTCACAATTGCTGTTACCCCTCATAATCGCGAGCACGCATCAACACAAATCCCTCGCAATCGCTACAAGCATGCATACCAAACTTCTTGCAATTGCTGCAATTGCTGCAAGCACGTATTTACATTAAACCTTTGCAATCGCTGCAAGCATACATACTAAACTTCTTGCAATCACTGCAAATAGGTAGTTACATGTACTCCTCGCAATCGCTGCGAGCATGCATCTACACAATCCCTTACAATCTCTGCAGGCACACACACACTTGCAATCACTGCAAGCTCGTCTCCAGTGGCATTAACATACGGGCTACTCATTGTCTGTTTTCTCTGCTGGATGTTTTTTCCCTCAGGCAAAAAAAAAAACCTCCCAAGGTAGGGATTGCTTCTTCATCAGGGCCACCCACATTAAAGGGGTGGGACAGCCCATTCAGTTAAATAAAAGAGATGTACATTTCATTCATGTCACCCCCAGTGGCGGCTGGTGAAGTTTTTGGATGGGGGGGTGCCAGGCCCTGCCCTTCCTTTTGACCCCTCCTACTTCTAATAAGCCCCTGCCCTTATAGAATCCACCCACTCCGTCCCCTGTATTGCACATATTGTGTCAGGAGTATACAGCTCAGCATCGCAGGGCACAGAATACAGCCCCAGCATCACAGGACACAGTATGCAGCTCAGCATCACAGGACACAGTATACAGCTCAGCATCACAGGACACAGTATACAGCTCAACATCACAGGGCACAGTATACAGCTCAGCATCACAGGACACAGTATACAACTCAGCATCACAGGATACAGTATACTGCTCCAGCATCACAGGGCACAGTATACAGCTCTGCATCACAGGGCACAGTATACAGTGACACAGGTGGGGGCAGTTATGCAGCCACTGACCCAGGTGGGGCAGTTATGCAGCCAGTGACACAGGTGGGGCAGTTATGCAGCCAGTGACATAGGTGGGGGCAGTTTGCAGCCAGTGACACAGGTGGGGCAGTTTGCAGCCAGTGACCCAGTTGGGGCAGTTTGCAGGCAGTGACACAGGAGGGGCAGTTTGCAGCCAGTGACACAGGAGGGGCAGTTTGCAGCCAGTGACACAGGTGGGGGCAGTTTGCAACCAGTGACACAGGAGGGGCAGTTTGCAGCCAGTGACACAGGTGGGGGCAGTTTGCAGGCAGTGACACAGGTGAGGGCAGTTTGCAGCCAGTGACACAGGTGAGGGCAGTTTGCAGCCAGTGACACAGGAGGGGCAGTTTGCAGGCAGTGACACAGGTGGGGGCAGTTTGCAGCCAGTGGCACAGGTGGGGGCAGTATGCAGCCAATGACACAGGAGGGGCAGTTTGCAGCCAGTGACACAGGAGGGGCAGTTTGCAGCCACTGACACAGGCGGGGCAGTTTGCAGCCAGTGACACAGGGGGGGAGTTTGCAGGCAGTGACACAGGAGGGGCAGTTTGCAGCCAGTGACACAGGTGGGGCAGTTTGCAGGCAGTGACACAGGAGGGGCAGTTTGCAGCCAGTGACCCAGGAGGGGCAGTTTGCAGCCAGTGACACAGGCGGAGCAGTTTGCAGCCAGTTACACAGGAGGGGCAGTTTGCAGCCAGTGACACAGGTGGGGGCAGTTTGCAGCCAGTGACACAGGTGGGGTAAATTGCAGAGTCGCCCCCCCCCCCCCACACGCACTTACCCCATTCAGCAGGCAGGAGTGTTGCAGAGGTTCGGCATGCGGAGAGCGCGCTGGGTCTGCAGAGTTCAGCACACGGAGGGTGGCCGGTTATTTCCCCTCGTCGGTCCCTGGGTGGTCATGGTCTCTGTGGGAGCAGAAGTCACCTCTGCTGCCACAGTGACCGGCCCCGCGTCCAATCACCCTGAGGAGGCTCAGGGCAGCCAATCAAGCTATGAGTGTGCGCCTGTTCATAGCTTTTAATGGCCGACCAATAGGCTCACTACTTGGCTGTCATGTGACAGCCAAGGAGCCGAAAAAAAAAAAAAGAAGAAAGTCAATGTACAGGCGTCACCTGCAGGGGGGCGGGTTGACTTTTTTTTTCTTCTTCTTCTTTTGCCAGCGGGGAGGCGGTGCCCCAGCGCCCCTCACACACCAGCCGCCGCTGGTCAGGGATGTTACCTTTCCTTCCCGGTGCACTGAATAACTCTGCTGGCAGTTGCGAAGGATGCAGGACAGGGTTCAGTGTTGGAACTAGTTCCGCCACCACGCCTCCAAAAAAATGGTGATTCTGCCACATCTGCTTCCTCCACTCACTCCCCCTCTTCTTCCTTTGTGGCCTCTTCAGCAGAAGTGTCCACTAAACCAGCAGTGCTCCCTAAGTGTTCAAGGGGCTATGCAAGCAGTCAGGCTAAAACATGCCATGCAGTGCTTCAGTTGGTCTGTCTAGGGGAAAGGAGCCACATGGGCAGAGATTCTGTTAGCTCTGCGGGGGCAGGCTCAGAGGTGGTTGACGCCACGGCAGCTTGGGCCAGGAATGGTTGTATGCGACAATATCACCAACCTTCTCTCTGCCCTTCAACAGGGACACTTGACACTTGAATTTGGTGGTGCAGTGTTTCTTGACCAGGTACCCAGGCTTACCAGATATTCTGAGGCAGGCCAGAAAAGTCTGTGGTAATTTCCAGCAGTCATACAATGCCAGTGCTCGACTGGCTGACATTCAACGGGAATTCAACCTGCCCACCAACTGCCTCATTTGTGACATGCACACCAGGTGGAACTCAACATTGGCAATGCTACAGCAGCTGAACAAAAAGCAGAGGGCCATCCATTAGTACTTGTGTGAGCATGGCACCAGGACAGGCTCAGGGGAGCTTGGCTTCTTTACGCCATGCCAGTGGCTACAGATCAATGATGCATGCACTGTCCTGTCACCATTTGAGGAGGCCACAAGGATGGTGAGCAGTGACAGTGCGAGGCAGAACAGTGGGAGGAAGAGGAGGATTTCCTTTCCTCTCAAGCCCCCTTTATGCAACTAGCATTCCTGCAGGGCCAGCAAACACACAGGAAGAAGAGGAGGAGGAGGATTGTATCAGCGTGCTTTCTGAACAGATATTCAGTGCTGCTGGAGGGTTTGTAACAGATCAAAAGAGTGCGCCTGTCCACAGACTCCGTTGATAGGCTCACATTTATAAAAATGAATCAGTCCTGGATCAGCAGCTATCAAGCCCCTGATGCTGATGTAACTGATTGAATTTGCTAGGGATCTGGGATCCCTTGAAGGCTGCCTATGCTGCTTATCCTATTCCTCCTGAATCATGATGCTAGATTCCAACAATATTTTGGGTTTAGGGCACCATCAACACCCAAATTTTCTGCACCTGTTTAATAGGGGCATGTCATTACAATTTTGAAATAATTTTTAACAGCAGGTCCCGTTCCTGCACTCAACAAGAGTAACTGAGGGGTTACAGTGTTCTGGCACCACCATTAACACCCAAGGCCCATTTTTCCTGTACCTGTTTAGCATGTCATTACAATTTTATAGAGTGCAGTACCTGTATTAGGGGACTGGGATTCTGGGAGGGATTGAATAGATAGCCCTGGTTCACATTCGCATGACATGAAAGTCACGTGATTTTCAGCGCAACTATAATTCCTATGCAACCTACGACTCCTCCCTTGTCATTCCTGCTGCCTAAAAACTTCCTCCCAAGCACATTCCATTCTCACTTCAGCGTAGAGGAAGCACATGTTCCCACTTGAGGTTTCTTGCATGTTTTTAAATTGTAAACATGCACTTACATAGGCTGCTTTACGTGCAACAAATGCCCAAAATTAGTACTGGAACATTTTCAGTTGTGGAGTGTCCCATGGTTTTTCAGTGTGAGGTTTGACACATTTGTAGCACGTTTGCTTACACAGCAAAGCACGCATCTGCTAACCATGATTGGGGTGTCAATAATTAGGCTGCATTTACATCTGCAACTTTCCAAATGCGCTACAATCCACCCAGAAATAAATGTGTGCTTTTTCTTATGGGTTGCCCTGCCTTTGGAAACACACAGATGCAAATAAGTTTTAACCCAAGTACAGTGCGCATTGCCGCTTGGTTTGGAAATGCCACATTACCACACATTTTGGAAAAAAACGGCAAGGCATTTTCTTGCCAGTTGCCGTGTGTTCAGAAACGTGCAGATGCAAATGAATAAGGGGGATGCTACGCTTGATGCAAAGCGCATGTTTGGGTGGGTTGCTGCGTGTTGGGAAAGGAACAGATGCAAAGGAATGGTAACACAAGCACACCACACGTTGCCGTGCATTTTCTTGTGGGTTGCCGTGCATCAGAAATGCACAGATGCAAATGAATGGTAACGCAAGCAAGCAGAATGTTGCCACATGTTCTTGAAACATGCTGCAAAGCGTGTATTTTCTTGTTGGTCGCCATGTGTTTGGACACATGTTGCTGTGTGTTTTCAAAACACGTGACAAGGCACATGTTGTCTTTGTTGGTTGCTGCGTGCTAGGAAACGTGTAAATGAGAACACAGCCGAAATGGTAACACTAGCGTGACGCACAATGCTGTGTATTTTTGAAATGCATGGTGAGCAGGTGGCTAGTAGGGTTAATGGGGAGGGTGGAGGGATAAGTCAGGATTTTAAGGTAGGCAGATGGGTTAATACAGTTAGAGGGAGTAGTAGGGGCTCACAGAAAAGGAACAGATTTCCCAAGTTGAGTGAAGATGTGGGGGTGGCAAACTCAGAGGTGGCAGCCCTAGATGTCACTGCTACCCCTAACAGCCAGGAGAGCAGCCTATCTAGTAGGGGTGGTAAGGGTAGTGCAGGCAGGCCTAGACAGTTGGTGGTAATTGGGGATTCTATAATCAGAAGGACTGATAGAATAATGTGTCGCCAGGATCGCCTCAACTGAATGGTTTGCGCTCTTCTTTGTGCCAGCGTTTGGCATGTGGTGGACCGGATTAATAAATTACTGGGAGGGGTTGGGCATTACCCAGCTGTCTTTGTCCACGTTGGAACAAATGACAGAATATATGGAAGGTGTAGGATCCTTAAGAACCAGTTTAAAGAATTAGGTTGCAAATTGAAGGGAAAGACCTCCAAGGCAATATTCTCTGAAATATTGCCTGTGCCATGCGCAACACATGAACGGCAGGGGGAGATTAGAGCCCTGAATGCATGGCTAAAGACCTGGTGTAAGGAGGAGGGATTTGGGTTTTTAGAGCACTGGGCTGACTTTTCTTTGGGGCGCAACCTATATTGTAAAGGTGGTTTGCACCTAAATGGAAGGGGGTCTGTTGTGCTGGGGGAGAGGTTTATGGGAAGGCTGGAGGAGTATTTAAACTAGGATTGAGAGCGGAGGGTGCATTAGATTATAATGGAACAGACAGGTCAGACAGGGGTCAGCCCCTATTGGTGGGTGGAATGGGGAAAGATGGGGGGGCTATGGAAGATGATATGAAGGTTCCCATGTTAACAACTGCCACTGGAAATGGTACTGTTTGTACTAAAATAAAAAATTAACAACATACATGTGCAGAATGTGACAGTGAATTTAAGTGTTTTTTCACCAATGCCAGAAGCCTGCCAAGCAAAATAGGTGAGTTGGAAGCTCTGGTGCATGTGGAGAACTATGATTTAATTGGTATTGCTGAATCTTGGCTACATTCTTCACATGACTGGGCTATTAATATTTCTGGCTATGCTCTGTTTTGGAAAGACTGGGTAAAACAGAGGGGTGGTGGTGTCTGTCTCTATGTGAGAAGTGATCTCAAAGCGAGTGTGAAACAGGGCCTAGTTGATGGAGAGTGTGATGAGTCTGAAGCATTATTGGTAGATCTGTATATGGGGGTGCATACTGCAAAGGTTACCATTGGAGTCTGTTATAGACCTCCCAGTTTTAAAGAGGAGGTGGAGACTCAGCTCCTTGCACAGATGGAAAGGGCTGCAAGGGCTGGGACAGTGATAATAATGGGGGATTTTAACTACCCGCAAATTAACTGGAGTAATGGCACTGCTGGGACAGTTAAAGGGCAAACATTTACAAACCTATTACAATTTTATGGTCCAGTTTATTAAGGCCCCAAGTAGGAATAATGCTTTGCTGGACCTGGTAATCTCAAACCATACAGAGCTTATTACCAATATTCATATAAAAGATCATCTGGGTAGCAGTGACCATAACATGATTTCATTTAATGTAAGCTGCAAGCAACAAACATATGGGAAAGATAAAAACACTTAACTTTAAGAGAGCAAATTTTCCAAGGATGAGGGCTGCTCTCAAGGACTTAGACTGGGAGGGAATATTGGCATGGCTGACTCCATCTTGGAAAGGGATGCTATTTCGTCAGCTAGAATGGCTGCTAAGTTTTTTTAAACACTGTCAGTTCCAAACTCCTCACACCCCCTCCCTTCCTGGCCAGATCGACTTCAAAGGGGCCATCTGGATCATGGTTTATGACCAGTCAGGAAAAGAGGCCTGTCTGTTTATTTTAACAGTTTTTGAACAGCCATAAACCAAACTAATGTTTGGACAGGCAAGCACCCTAAATCACCCAGGCAATCCTGACCTTTTCAGTAACCCTGAACATGAAAAGGTAGAAAAATTACATACAGTCATAACTCTAGCTAGGAGCATGACATAGTGACAAAATGTACATATTCAGAGGCAGCAGTTCATACCGTGTAAAATGAGTGTATACGTCACACTTTTTGAACATAAGGAGGGACAGAACTAGTGTATTCCCTCCCCAGGGTCCCCAAATGTCGCAGCGCATTCATGTGTGGACTTAATTTAAAGCCCTGTATATGCTGAGATTGAATTTCTTACTGTGAGATTTGCCAGGCGGCCCAATCATGAGATGTGATTTTTCATACACCACGTGGGAAATTAGGGAGGATTGTATTTCAAAGGCCCGCCCTGGACATTCAGCCTAAGAATCCACCTCACTCATGTTAGTGATCAGGGGCATACGGCCCCACCCCTTGTCAACCAGAGAAAAAGGGACTGCTAAGACCCATTTCCAGTTCTCAATTTCCATCAACGAAAGAACATCAGAGAACCAGGAAATCATCTTCAAAACCCTGATTGGTCACGGACATTTCAAAAGCAAGTACCTTCATTCTGTTTCTTTGCTATATATTTTGTCACAGTAATTTGCAACCTTTCTTCCCTAAAGCTCTTAATGTAACTATCTTGAATCTGTTCCTTTAAAATAATGCATCTGAATGTATCTGTCTGCGGTGACAGTGTGTTATAGGTGGTTATTCTGAAATACTGGTATTGCTAAACTTCTGAGTTCCTCTCGCTCGGTTCCAAAAGTAGAGGTGGTGGAAGAGAAAGGGTTAATTGTTTGAATTAGCCTGGCAACAATCGCTCTCAGGTGCTGGCATTTAGACGGTGGTCCCACAAACTGGGAAATCTTTGTGCTGAGAGCAGCTGAGGGTTCATCAGGTCTGAGCATGTAGGTCAAAATAATCTACAGTGGGTGACTGTGGACAAAGAGAAGGCAAACTTATTAAATACTTTCTTCAGCTCTGTGTATACAAAGCATTGTGGGGGGAGCTCATATCCATAATAGGGGTAGTAGTGACACAGACCCAAATGATCCATAATGGCTCTAAAGTGAAATGGCCCAGAAGTATTTAGACAGAAGAAAGGTGGATAAAGCACCTGGACCAGATGGCATCCACCCACAGATCCTAAAAGCATTGAGCTCTGTCATTTCAAAGCCATTGTATCTAATTTTTTGGGACACGTTAATGACTGGAATAGTACCACTGGATTGGCGTAGGGCCAACGTGGTGCCCATATTTAACCACATCAGTATTGGGTATGAAAACCCCCTTCCTGTCCAGGCCACTTTTCAGCTTTCAGCGCTATCACACTTTGAATGACAATTACTCAATCATGCAACACTGTACCCATATGAAATTTACGTCCTTTTTTCACAGAAATAGAGCTTTCTTTTGGTGGTATTTAATTACTAGGGGTTTTTTTATTTTTTGTGCTATAAATAAAAAAAGATTGAACATTTTGTGAAAAAATGCCTTTTTCTTTGTTTCTGTCATAAAATTTTGCAAATGAGTAATTTTTCTTTGTAAATTTTGGCCAAAATGTATACTGCTACCTATTTTTGGTAAAAAAATAACTCAATGGGCCCACTGCACTTTCTTTGAATTCTCCAACAAACCGGGCACTCTCCTGGCGCGAGCGCTTAGGGGACCCCAGTCAAAGACCTCGATCCCTCACATCAGGGGCTCTGATGGCCAAAAGCTCACCCGGGTAACTCAATAAAAAAATGGTTTTTATCCATCGTCATATGTAAAACCGGTTTTAAATGTTTCTTTTTAATGAGTAAACGTTTTAAAATACTGTCTTTGTTTCTTTTTCCGTAAAAAAGTGTTTTACAAGTTAGAAAAAAATAAATATCGTGTTTTTTATTTTTTTGGGGATCATTAATTTATGGTGGTTTTCTTTCGAGATAAAGACACTTTTTTCCTGCATTTAAAGTATACCCATGTCACAACGTACTAACTCATTAACAGTAAGTTTCACACTATCGCGACTTTCGACTTTTCACCGGACCTGTCCTTCCCCCAAA
>BLSH010465173.1:838078-855389 GCA_018402905.1 Glandirana rugosa
AACGTCTGTAAAATTGTAGACTAGGACGTAGGACTCTAATCTGTCACTCAAAGCAGCAGTATGTGAAATCTCAAATTTCTGCAATCTGTCCCTCAGAGCAACAGTAGTAGTAATCTCAGGATGCAGGATCAGATGTTAAAATGTCTGCAATTTGTCCCTCACAAAAACGCCGGCAGCATCCTCTCCCTACACTAACCCAAGTACATGTGACATGCAGCACTGTGACTCCAGCCTCATATAGAGGCTGGGCCACATGATGCACTGGCCAATCACAGCCATGCCATTAGTAGGCATGGCTGTAATGGCTTCTAAGGGCAAACCAGTGAAACGCTTGTTGATTGGCTGCCCTGCAGCTATTCAAGATGCGTGATCAACTACCAGAACCCAGAACCCAAACCCGAACGTTTTTTGAAATGTCCGTGTTCGGGTCCGGGTCCCGGACACCCCAAAGTTCGGTACGGACCCGAACGTTACAGTTCGGGTTCGCTCAACACTACTATTGACTATTTGGTTGAGGAACGCGGGGAGGCGCACTTCCTGCCCTAAATATCCATGCAGTGAGTTGGGTTAATTACTGCATGTGTCAGGCTTAGAGGGGAGTGGCCTCACGCATTGTAGTGGTGTATCTCAGAGCGAGGCATGGTGAGAACCGTGCCTCGTTATGCATTCCTGAGCCTTCGATTGCCAACTGGGATGGAACACATTTCCTATTGCTTGTGGAGAGCAAACAAGATGAGCCCTGATATCCTGCGCATCAGGCCGGAGTGACGGGATCTGGCGTAACCCCCAGAAGAAGCCCTCTTTGGACGAAATCAATAGGGCGGAAGTGCTGTCTTCAAGTCGCTGCTGACTCTGTGCATGTTTTGTGTCTGCACCATTGCTTTTGGATTTCTGTAAGTGCAATACCTTTTCATTAAATTCAGTTTTAAAACATTATTATACAAGTGTGGCCCTCTCATCTTTACCGAGCACAATACATTGGTGGCATATCCGGGAGCTGGCGCTGAGGACATCAACCCCTGTAGCTGAATGGAAGCCTGATATCCACGCAAGCATTCCCTGACCCCCCCCCCCCCCTCCGTGATGGGGGGTCCAGGGGCTCTGGTAAGGGCACATCTTGATTGGTGGAGGATTTGTACACTTGGTTGATGGTGTGGTGGATCATTGTTTAGGACACTACTTATCGACAGAATCTGTATTCCTTCACTGCATGAATATCATCACAGTGGACTATGATTTTTTGGACTATTGATCTTGTATATATATTCATTTCTATTTTTCACTTTTGTTTTAGTCTTTTGCACTAATATATAATTATATAGCTTGCAGGGTTTGCCCAAAGGCATTTATATATACACGAGTGCAATATATGTATGTATAATACGATTAAAGTAGTTCCCCTAACACACAAGCAGTTGCAAGTGCACTGCACTTGCAAAAATGGCTGCAAACGCCCACCTAACAAACAGAAAAAATGCTTAGGTTTTATATGAGGCACTTTGCTTAGCAAACGAAAATCTCCTCTAGCACCCACCCACCAATAAATCGCTGTTTTTAACAGATTTTCTAAAGCTAATCTGTCCCTCACAGCAGCAGCATCCTCTCCCTACACTATTTTGAGATGATTTTCTAAAGCTAATCTTTCCCTCGCAGCAGCAGCATCCTCTCCCTACACTATTTTGAGATGATTTTCTAAAGCTAATCTTTCCCTCGCAGCAGCAGCATCCTCTCCCTACACTAGTATGAGATGATGTGACATGCAGCACTGCGTGACTCCAGCTTATATTAGGGGCTGGGTCACATGATGCACTGGCCAATCACAGCCATGCCATTAGTAAGCATGGCTGTGATGGCTTCTAAGGGCAAACAATTGAAACGCTTGTTGATTGGTGCAAAAAAATACCTGAACCCGGACTTTTTCTCAAATGTCCGGGTTCGGGTCACGGACACCCTAAAGTCCGGTACGAACCCAAACTTTACAGTTCGGGTTCGCTCAACTCTACTCTTGAGTCACATGCCACTGGGGAGGGAAAATGGTTAATTGGGCCCAATTTTGACATTTTCACTTAGGGGTGTACTCACTTTTGTTGCCAGCGGTTTAGACATGAATGGCTGTGTGTTGAGTTATTTTGAGGGGACAGCAAATTTACACTGTTATACAAGCTGTACACTCACTACATTACATTGTAGCAAAGTGTCATTTCTTCAGTGTTACCACATGAAAAGATATATTAAAATGTTTACAAAAATGTGAGGGGTGTACTCACTTTTGTGAGATACTGTATGTGCTGAATAGCTAGTTAAAAGACTCTTCGGTCCTGCATGGCTGAAGGGGCCCATATATCAGCATGTAAAAATAAATGATTATGCTCTTTGCATACCTGTCCTGCTGTGTCACAAAGTTGAATTCGAACAGGCGCTTCATCCACCAACACTTGAACTGAAAGAGAAAATATATACAGTATTCTGACTTGTGATTTTTGCTTGAATTAAAAATGAGAACTGTCAGAGGTACTGTATTTAACAAAAAAGGTTTAAAACAGTTGCTCAGAATTACACACACACACACACACACACTGATCTTATCCTGTTATATTTAGTTTACCCCCTTCTAGCTAAAACCGCACCATTATTCAATACAGCAACTATTTATTTTACTGGAAAAACATCATGACTGAGGGATGTTTAGATTACTGAGGCTCTGGCTTCCTGTAAAATAAACAATTGACCCCATTCCTTCCCCTTCAAGATTGACCAGATGACACATATTGTTTTGGAGTCGATGGCCATAGCAGCCTTTTATTACAATGATTGGCATACAAATATCAACATAAACAATTGTAATACATATAATACATTTTCCCCCTTCATCTTCCAGGATAGCTTACTTAGATAGATGATTGGCTCGCCCTCTACAGGAGACACAAATCAGAGAGAGATTAAAAGGCCCCTCCCTTCCCTTGCACCTCAGTTTATTTGTGTTTCCAGAACCCTCCAGGAGTATACACCACAATGTTTGTTTCATTTCCTGGTTCTGGTGACTGTGGTTATCGGACCCCCTTCTAGCTACTCAGACCTGGTGTCCCGGGAGTCTGACTATTCCTAAAAGGTGTTTTCCCCCTTATGCTGTACTTGCCTTAAGCAAAAAGGAGACTACTGCAGCCCATCTATCTGTAGCTGTTCCTGGAGCTAAGTAGTGATCATGCATGGTGCAGTTCGAAAGGTCCGGGTGTCCCAAGATGGCGATGGCTTAACTTCTGGTTCTTGGGAGCTTCTTCCTGCCTCGAGGTGTGACGTGATGCACTTCCGGCCGCAGAATTCATGTATTCCTGGGAGCTAGCCAGATGGTGAAGGGCAAACGCTGCTGTGAAACCCTCATTAGTGGGACTGTGGGCTCACTATAGGTTGCCTTTAGGTCTCAGCAGCACAATTAGTTCCACAGGGGGCAGCCCGTGGAAGGGGTTCATGTAAGGATGAATGCTGACAACACCCCTGGAGATGATGGAGCACCCTTTCAAGCTGGTTCGTCGGCTGCTTCCTCCTCTAATCCTGCTCCCAAGGTAGGCACTTCTCCTCTCTTCAATGAAAGAGATTGGTGTTTTTTTTATATGTGCAGGATTTTTTAGACTGAAAATAGTTTTTTTCTTTTTCAGACTGACAAGCCCATAAAGAAAAAGTGTGGGAATTGCAGGATTAGATTGCCAGATATCACTAAAAACCTACTATGTGATAACTGTATTTCCCAGGCAGCAGGATATCGTTCTGTTACATGTTTAAAAGAACTTATGACTACTATGAAGGAAATGGCATCCTCCTTTCAGTCTTTTACTGCTATGTTTTCAGGACTAGGTCCCTCCACTTCACAGGCTGTTACTATTGAAAGGGAATCTTCAGTTACTGCTAGAACCCTCCCTCCCCTGGAGTCAGAAACCTTGAGGTCACCGGCAGTCTCTGACCTGGAGGAGGGGGAGAATTCAGCCTCAGAGTCTGACGGAACCTCCTCCTCAGATTCTGATGAGGTTGGTAAATCAGGTTGTTACCTCTTCCTGGTTGAAGAAGTCGATGAACTTTTAAAGGCTTTTTATGTGTCTGAACAAATTGAGGAACCTGCTCAAGCCTCTTCGGTTCAGGACAAAATGTAGAGGGGTTTGAAATATCACAGACATAGGACCTTTCCAGTTCATCAGTCATTAGGAGACATGATTCTAGATGAATGGAAAGAGCCTGAAAAGAAAATCTCTCTCTCTAGGGGGCACAAGAGATGCTTTCCTTTTGACACTAGTGAAGAGGAGGTGTTCTTTAAATATCCTAAACTAGATGCCCCCCTATCCCAGATCTCCAAAAATGCAGACCTCTCTTTTGGAGATTCAGGAGTCCTCAAAGATCAGATGGACAGAAAAGCGGAGTCCTTGTTGAGTAAAGCTTGGAATTCCTCTGCCTTTGCCCTTGGTCCTGCACTGGCCGCCACGTGCGTAACATGGAACTTGAACGTCTGGGTCAAACGGTTGGATCGTCTTCTTTCCTCTAAAACACCCATGGAGGAAATTAGAGAATCTCTCCCACTTGTAGCTAAGTCAGTAGCTTTTTTGGTGGACGCTGCAACTGATTCAGTGAAATCTATTGCAAGAACCTCTGCCCTTGTTAATTCAGCTGGGAGTACAATATGGCTTAAATCCTGGGAGGGTGAAATCGCATCCAAAAATAAATTATGCGGAATCCCCTTCGAAGGAAAGCTTTTGTTTGGCTCTACTTTAGAGACAGTTTTGACATGCTCCTCTGAGAAGAGTATAAAATTCCCTGTAAAACATAAGAAATTTCGTAACAAGAAACCTTTTCGTGGCCCTCAGGGCAAACCAGATTTTAAAATCAGGCTAAAAAGAAGTGTATATGGAATAAATCACTACGCTATACTTAAGTGTAACCTCCGCGGGTAATATAAATAAAAAAGGTTGCTGCTGCTTTTCAATTAAATAAATCAATATATAGTATGAAAACTTAAACCAACTTCATTTTCAGCAGCGCTACACATATAAAATAAAACAATATAAAGTGCATCAATATGTAAAATACTCATAAATTGACATCAATACAAAAGTGCAAAAAATTGGATAATGAAAGACTGCAATAAACACATAAAGTGCATGTGCTCAAAGTCCAATCGTGAAAAGATAAGACATGTCTAATGTCCACATAAGTCCATTTCTTCCTCCACCAATATCACAATGTGAAAAACATAAACACACTGAGGCTCACCAGATGTATTATGTTCAATCAGCATATCAAATATACAGAGTTCACTGTTGTCTCCGTGTTCCTTTCAGTACCAATACTCATAACATAGGGGAGTAAAACAGAAGACCTCTCATAGTGTATCATTTAAAACAATAGGACCTTTATTCCAATTAAAATGTACTTACATGTAAAAAGTTAATCACCAGCCATTCAGATCCATAAAATCGTGTGGTGTGTAACCGATGCCAGACCGCCGTTCACTCACATAATTCCACGGCGTCTCCACCAGCTCCAACCGTCCGTCTGAGTCGTCGTATGGCCACGCCCCTGACTCGTTTCGTCACTTCCGACTTGGTCACAGGGGCTGGCCATATGACGCAATGACTCCTCTTTAAGCAACGGCTCCCAAGTTCCACTAGATGAGGTGGGACACCTCTTCATCATTTTTTTGGTATGTGCACGTATGGATATCTTATCCGTTGGTGCATTTAACCCTTCCTACCCCAACCAAAAAATGAAAAATGAAAGAAGATAGTGATTAAGGACATACTGAGCACCCGAAGGGAATAGGGTGTTATACTTAGCCCCCATACCTCTACCCCATATATCAATTAATGGAGCCGTGCTTATAGGGGGTCTGCATGCCTTTACATATCTCCTCACAGCTCTTTATTTCAACATTTAGCAGTTTCCCTTTTTATGAGAATATACGTTAAAGAAATCTATACAAATATATATATATTTATAAAAAAAACTCAACTCGGCTTAACAGCCCATACTCCAGTGGATCTCATATTAATTGGCTTTAGGAATCCATCAACGGACATATCATGTGTTTTGCACAATATCAACCGGCCAATTAACATTGGAACCTTGGTTGGATCAAGAATAGTTCAAGAATTACTCAAAAAGCAATTCAGATCCAACTCAATGTTCAACCCATCAGGATTAAATGTTCTCAAAAGATGAATCCAGCGGGTCTCCTTTCTTGAACTTTCCCTTATTTTGTTAACTCCCCCTCCAGCCTGGAACTAGTTTTTCCACCCCCCAAAATTGTAAGGTAGATGGATCCCTGTTGTGAACTTCTCTATAGTGTAAAGACACACTATGGAATTTGAACCCCTTGATTATATTAGTTACATGCTCTCCAATGTAGTCTATAAGAGGGCGTTTAGTTCGTCCAACATACATGAGCCCACATGGGCACTGAAGTACATACACTACATAAGTGGTGTCGCATGTAATAAATTGTCTAATCATATGTTGTTTGCCTGTACTTATGGAGCAAAAATTAGTACGGGTCCTAACCTCGTTCCCCATTAATCTGCAGGCTCTGCATCTCCCACATGACCTAAACCCCTTTCTATCAGGCCAGAGTGATACACATCTGCCCCCTCCTGGGGGATCTACTATTTTCTCAACTACAGTGTCACCAAAATTAGGGGATATATATATATATATATATATATATATATATATATATATAACTAGGCTTTTCAGGTGAAAGTGATCCTATAGTTTTATCCATTCCATCCATTTCAAGGTCCAGACTTAGAAATAGCCAGAGTGGAACAGACTTTAGAGGGTAGTATTGGGGGGCAGTAGTGGTAGGCCGAATAAAGAACCTAAACCCGAGGCAAGTAGTGTAATAAGTCCTATATGCAAACGAGGAATACCCAGCAAGGAAACAGGCATCCGGACAAAACTACGTGGCTTATTCACTAATGCCAGGAGGGAAGTGTCATTATAATGGGGGATTTTAATTATCCAGATATTGACTGGGAGGAAGGTACTGCACATTCAGCTAAGGCTCGCGTTTCCTAAATGTCCTGCAGGACAATTTCATGGGTCAGATGGTAAATGCACCAACAAGAAAAAAGCATTATTAGACCTTCTGATTACTAACAACACATACCTGATCAGAGATGTGGAAGTAAGGGGTAATCTAGGAAATAGCGATCACAGGTCAATTAGTTTCAATATAAATTACACAAATAGGAAACATAAGGGGAATAGAAAGACACTGAATTTTAAGAGAGCCAACTTCCATAAACTACACTCCTTGCTGGAAAATGTTAGTTGGGATAAAATTCTAGGAAAAATGGGAGTGCTTCAAGAACACACTAAACAAAAGGTATTAGCCAGTGTATCCCAATGGGAAATAAATTTAAAAGAGCTAATAAAAGACCAGGATGGCTTAACTCCAACGTAAAGGCACACATAAAAGCAAAGGAGAAGGCTGAGGGGTCTCTGTCAGATTTCCATGTTTATAAGATACCCAATAAGGAATGTAAGGTTGCAATCAGGGCAGCTAATGAAAGATACATAGCTGGGAAGAGTAAAAAAAAACCCAAAAATTCTTTAAGTATATAAACAGTAAGAGAGGGATGTCAGATCATATTGACCCTATAAAGGATGAAGGTAATCTGGTTACAAAGGATGGAGAAATGGCAAAGGTGTTAAACTTATTTTTCTCCTCAGTATTCACGAAACAAACGGGGGGGGGGGGGCTCAATTATTCAGAGCTACAATGTTGGTCTTCACGACATGTCACAGGAAGCACCCTCATGGCTAACTGAGGATAAAATTAGGAATAGGCTGTAAAAACTTAACACTAATAAGTCACCGGGACCAGATGGCTTACGCCTGAGGGTCCTTAAGGAACTCAGCCAAGTTATTGCCAAACCATTGTACCTAATCTTTAAGAGCAGTTTTCTGACTGGTATGATACCAGCTGATTGGAGGAAAGCCAACATAGCACCAATATATAAAAAAGGACCAAGATATATCCCTGGAAATTACAGACCAGTTAGCTTAACATCAATAATTTGCAAGCTCTTGGAGGGAACAATAAGAGATTATATACAAGATTATTGTAATGAACACGGTATCATTAGCAATAATCAACATGGTTTCATGAAGAATCATTCTTGCCAAACCAATCTATTAACCTTCTATGAGGAGGTGAGCTGCCATCTAGATAAAGGAAGGCCTGTAGACGTGGTGTATCTAGAGTTTGCAAAAGAATTCGATACAGTTCCCAACAAAATTTTACTGTTCAAACTAAGGTCTCTCAACATGGATCAAAGGGTGGGTACGTGGATTGAAAACTGGTTACAGGGGTCCAGAGGGTGGTGATAAATGGGGAGTACTTGGAATGGTCTGGTGTAGAAAGTGGGGTTCCCCAAGGTTCTGTCCTGGGACCAATCCTGTTAAATTTATTCATAAACGATCTGGAGGACGGGCTAAACCGCTCAATTTCAGTATTTGCAGATGATACCAAGCTAAGCAGGGCAATAATTTCTCCACAGGATGTGGAAACCTTGCAACAAGATCTGAACAAATTAATGGGGTGGGCAGACAAGTGGCAAATGAGGTTTAACATGGAAAAGAAATGTAAAATAATGCATTTGGGTACCAAGAACATGAACGCAAACTACTCACTAGGGGGAGAGCCTCTGGGGGAATTTAGATTGGAAAAGGACCTAGGGGTCCTAGTAGAGAACATGCTCAGCAGTGGCATGCAATGCCAAGCTGCTGCAAGCAAAGCTAACAAAATGTTGGCATGCATCAAGAAAGGGATCAACTCCAGGGATAAATCAATAATTCTCCCACTATACAAGTCTCTGGTGAGGCCGCACCTGGAGTATGCCATCCAGTTCTAGGCACCAGTCCTCAGGAAGGATGTCCTGGAACTGGAAAGGGTTCAGAGAAGGGCAACAAAGCTAATTAAGGGATTGGAGGACCTTAGTTATGAGGAAAGATTACAAGCACTGAACTTATTCTCTCTGGAGAAGAGATGCTTGAGAGGGGATATGATTTCAATGTACAAATACTGTACTGGTGACCCCACAATAGGGACAAAACTATTCAGCACAAGGGAGTACACAAAGACACGCAGCCATTCACTAAAAATAGAAGAAAGACGGTTCAATCTTAAACTGCGTAGAGGGTTCTTTACGGTAAAAGGAGTGAGGATGTGGAATTCTCTTCCACAAGCAGTGGTTTCTGCTGGGAGTATAGATAATTTCAAAAAACTATTAGATGCACACCTAAGGGACCACAACATTGAGGGATATACAATGTAGTACTGACATAAAACACACATAGGTTGGACTTGATGGACTTGTGTCTTTTTTCAACCTCGTTGACTATGTAACTATATAACTATAACTCACATAAATCAGAGGCAGCCGTCTATCCTATGACTTTGATAAAGAGCAGCTGCTCGAAACATGTAAGTCACAGCTAGCCCGGGCTTTCATCAATTGCAGCACACCATCCAGCCGCTTTGCGCTTTCCACCACCAGGAGTCACCCCATTGCTCTGCAGCTCATCATCGCGTCTGGGCTGACGTCACCCAGCGTGTCTGAACCTTCGGACCCGGCTCTCACACATCGCACTCTACCACCCCAGGAAGGATTGCACCTCCTAGGATACGAGTCACACAGTCTTCTGCACAACACTGACCCACGTTGACCGCCCGTCCCATACCATCCGTTCGTGCCGACACTCATCCCCAGGTCAGTACGTTCCGGTCACCAGGACTTGTCAGTCATCCATCCGAGCAGCCACATGTCTGAGCACCACGGTCATCTCCCTAAGGGGGCACCGTACAGCCAGCCTCATTACATCTGGTCTCTGTTCCTCTCCAGCCATAACTATACCCAGATCCATGTTTGTGGCCTCAGTCCTCCCCATCCACACTCTTCCATAGGCCACTACAGTTGGGGACACCCCATCGCTTACATTCCAGCTCATTGTTGCCCATGCGACCGGGCACAGCGACTGTTCTCACACAGCGACTTTTTTTTTTCCCTGTGGATCCCTTAGTGTCCCATTTCCATCACCCAGGATGTTTACAGGTCACCACAGTTCGGGTCCCCAGAGCCGTGGTACATTGGTTCACCCAGCATCCGGCTTATTATCAACATTGGTGTCTATTGCTGATTTTTTTTTTCCTGAACCTCAGAGTTCTTTGCCATGAGGTGCCATGCTGAACTTCTAGTGACCAGTATGAGAGAGTGAGAGCGATAACACCAAATTTAACACACCTGCTCCACATTCACACCTGAGACCTTGTAACACTAACGAGTCACATGACACCGGGGAGGGAAAATGGCTAATTGGGCCCACTTTGCACATTTTCACCTAGGGGTGTACTCACTTTTGTTGTTGCAAGTCGTTTAGACATTAATGGCTGTGTGTTGAGTTTTTTTGAGGAGGACAGCAAATGTACACTGTTATACAAGCTGTACACTCACTAGTTTGCATTGTATCAAAGTGTCATTTCTTCATTGTTGTCACATGAAAAGATAGAATAAAATATTTACAATTATATGTGAAGGGTGTACTCACTTTTGTGAGATTATATACAGGTGGTCCCCTAGTTACAAACATCCGACTTACAAACGACTCCTACTTACAAACGGAGGTAGACAACAGGAAGTGGGAGGAGATCTACCTATAGGAAGGGAATTTCACTCCTGTAAGAGATATTATGGGAACAAGGTGTCTCTACTGAAGCTTTATCACTAAGGCTGGGTTCACACTATCCGACAAAAAACGGTCTGACTTTGATCCTACTTTGCTGTTCAATTTACGGTCCTACATAGCGTCAAAGTCGGACCGTTTGTCTGTGAACAGGGATCCGACTTTGATCCCGACAATGCGAAAAAACGGCGTGGAGTCCCCCCAAAATCCATACCAGACCCTTATCGGAGCACGCAGCCCGGAAGGCCAGGAAAGGGGGTGCCCCCATATGATGTCACTTCCTGGGGTGGAGCTGTGACATCATATGGGGGCA
This sequence comes from Glandirana rugosa, assembly GCA_018402905.1. Lineage (NCBI taxonomy): Eukaryota > Metazoa > Chordata > Amphibia > Anura > Ranidae > Glandirana > Glandirana rugosa. The sequence goes on from BLSH010465173.1 coordinate 849,117, forward strand.
GGGCTTCCAGGTGATGTCATCTGGTGGCCACACCCCATGCCAATATAAGGCACAGCACGCAGCGCAGAGGGCATTTGTGAAGGAGATTGCGTCGTGTCAACATAGGAAGAAGAAGAAGAAGAGAGGAAGAACAGAAGGAAGGGGACAGCGGAGAAGACCGGCAAAAGAGCAGAAGATGCTGCAGAGCAGGAGAAGAAAGAAGACCCCTCAGAAGATGGAAGACACTGCAAAAGAGCCGAAGAAAGAAGAGCCAGAGAGGGGAGAAGACCGCCGGAGCTGATTTAATAAAATATTTTAAAAAGCTGTGTGTTTTTTTTTGTACATATTTCTTTCCAAGTAAATAGGTAGGGGTACGATGTACCCCATACTCATTTACATAGGGTGGGGGGCCAGCATCTGGGTGCCCCCTTGTTAAAGGGGGCTCCCAGATTCTGATAAGTCCCCGCCCGCAGACCCCGACAACCAACGGCCAGGGTTGTCGGGAAGAGGCCCTTGTCCTCATCAACATGGGGACAAGGTGCTTTGGGGTGGGGGGGCGCAGAGCCCCCCCTGCCCCAAGGCACCCATACTCCCCATGTTGAGGGCATGCTGCCTGGTATGGTCCAGGAGGGGGGGCGCTCGCTCACCCCCACCCCCTTTCCTGGCCTTCCGGGCTGCGTGCTTGGATAAGGGTCTGGTATGGATTTGGGGGGACCCCACGCCATTTTTTTCGGCGTGGGGTTCCCCTTAAAATCCGTACCAGACCAAAGGGCCCAGTATGCTCCTGGAGGGGACCCCATGACAGTTTTTGTTTAAAAATATGACTGTAATGCGACTTGTGCTCTTCATGTTGGTCCGAGAATCGGACTAGTGTGAACCCAGCCTAAGACTTGTTTCCAAACAACCCAAAATTTTCAAAATCCAATTATCATTTGGACAGGAAGTGAGGCGAAATCTTCTGTACAGAACCACAGACAGCAATACAAACATAGTGTGCGACATATTTTTTAAGCATTGACAGGCTGATCCCCCACCCCTTCAACCCCTGCAGCAATGCTGGAAGCACTCATATGTCTATTTCCAAAAGACAACCTCTGGATATAATGCTGACTTTGTGCACTAAACTTCTTTGGTTGACCATGGCAAGGCCTGTTCTGAGTGGAACCTGTCTTGTTAAACTGCTGTATGGTCATGGCCACTGTGTTGCTGCTCAGCTTCAGGGTCTTGGCAATCTTCTTATAGCCTAGGTCATCCTTATGTAGAGCAACAATTCTTTTTTTCAGATCCTTTTTTTTTCAGATCCAGTGACCAGTATCAAAGAGAGCGGTTACACCCAATTTAACACACCTGCTCCCCATTCACACCTGAGACCTTGTAACACTAACACGTCACATAACATCGGGGAGGGAAAATGGCTAATTGGGCCCAACTTGGACATTTTCACTTTAGGGGTGTACTCACTTTTGTTGCCAGCAGTTTAGATATTAATGGCTGTGTGTTGAGATAATTTGAGGCAACAGCAAATTTACACTGTTATAAGATAGAGACAGAGATTCTCCACTGTATTTTACATACTATGGGGACTGCGCTATATAGAATTGTAATTACATGCCCCGGTCAAACAGGTGTAGAAAAATTGGGCCTTGGGTGTTGGTGGTGCCTGAACACTGTAACCCCTCATAGTTACTCTTGTTGGGCGCAGGAATGGGACCTGCTGTAAACAATCAGTAAAAAATTGTAATGACATGCCCCAGTGAAACAGGTGCAGAAGAATTGGGCCTTGGGTGCTGGTGGTGCCCTAAACCAAAAATATTATTGGAAGAATCATCAAGATTCAGGAATAGGATAGACAGCATAGGCAGTCTTCAAGGTATCCCAGATCCCTCAATCAGTTACATCAGCATCAAGGGCTTGATAGCTGCTTATGCAGGACTGATTCATTTTTATAAATGTAAGCCCAGGCACACTCTTTGATCCATTACAAACCCTCCAGCAGCTCTGAATGTCCGTGTCACGTACCTGGTGGAAGAGTCTGACCAGTGCAATAGGCAACCTCCCTTACTACCCTGACTAGGGAGCCCCTGGTAGAGGAGTCAGGTGGCTTGAGAGTGCAGGATGGCACGAAGGTCGGACTGGGTCACTAGTGGTAGTAGGAAGTCCGTTGGTGCACTAGTGCAACTGGAGCGTGGTCGTACAGGCCGGATCGTGAACAGGCTGGCGGTGTGGTACAGAAGGAGCAGGCAGGTGGATGGTCGGGTCCAGACAGGGTCGTCAACAGGCAGGCAGCAGAGGTGCACGAGGATCAGGCAGGAGAGTGGTCGTAGGCAAGCCGGGGGTCGGTGCAGGCAGAGATCAGACAAGGTCGGGACAGGCCGGGTCACAGGAACAGATAAACACGTTACGGGTCTCACAAGAACAAACTCACACAATGTAGATCAGACAGCACTTGCTACTGGGTGCAATCAGCCCAAATAGAGCCGCTTGGCGCAGTTTCTGGCGCATGCGTGTGCATATGCGCAAAAAAGTCCATTCGCCACAGATTCTCTTCCTAACAATCCCCCCCCCCCAAGGGGCAGCCTCAGGATGCCCAGTGGGGCCTTCAGATCTGGATGATTCCTCCAAAATGACTGGATAAGTTCTTTGGCATGGATGTGCCTTTTGGGTTCCCAGGAGCTTTCCTCTGGTCCGTACCCCTTCCACTTGACTAAATACTGAGTCAAGCCCCCTCTTCTTCTGCAGTCGAGGATGGCCTCGACTTCGTACTCCTCCTCTCCATCCACAAGAACTGGTTCAGATGGAGCCGTCTTCCTTCCTGGAAATCGATCCCTTGTCACAGGTTTAAGCAGGGTGACGTGGAACACCGGGTGTACTGGGAGAGACGAGGGGAGATTCAGCTCGTACGCCACTCTATTAACTTTTCTCTTAACCAAGAAAGGCCCCATGAACTTAGGTCCCAGTTTTCTTGAGGGGCAAGAAAGTTTCAAGTTTTTAGTGGAAAACCATACTTGATCGCCTGGCTGCAGGTCCAGCTCCCCCCGCCTCCTCCTATCAAATGCCCATTTGTTATGTTCTTGTGTCCGGGATAGAGTCTCATGGAGAAGCTTATTATTCTCTTTGAGGAAGTTGGTAATGTTGTGTACGGCAGGTACGGTGCTTTCAAGCACCAAGTTGGGGAGGAAGGAGGGATGGTAGGTTCACCCAGAATGGTGACTGGTTGGTGGCAGAATGAACGGATTTGTAGGCAAACTGGGCTAACGGTAGCAGGGGGATCCAGTCGTCCTGGGCAAAATAAGAGTAGCAGCACAGGTACTGCTCCAGGGTCTGATTCGTTCTCTCCGTCTGACCATTAATTTGTGTATGGTAGGCGGAGGAGAAGGCCAATTCAATTCCTAAAGCTGAGCATAGAGCCTTTCAGACCCGGGACGTGAATTGCACCCCTCTATCCGACACAATGTTGGTGGGGAGGCCGTGGAGGCTGACAATTTCATTAATGAAAGTCTCTGCCCTTTGTGTTGCCGTGGGTGTACCCTTCATGGGGATAAAATGTGCCATTTTTTTGTAAGGCGGTCAACAACTACAAGGATGGTCGTGAATCTTTCAGATGGGGTAATTCCACTATAAAGTCCATGGAGAGTTGTGACCATGGTCATTCGGGGATAGAAAGTGGATTCAGAAGCCCCCATGCCTTGGTTCTGTCGACCTTGTTGCGAGCACAGGTGGGGCAGGCTTCCACATAATTCCGGCAATCTTTATCAGCTGATGGCCACCAGAAGGACCTTGAGAGCAGGTCTGCAGTCTTGTGACCACCGAAATGTCCTGCCAATTTGTGGTTGTGGCACATTTCCAGGACTGTTAGGCGTTGCTCCTCAGGGACGAAAACCTTTGTTCCGTACCACCACAGCCCATCTTGAAGAGTCAGCTTGGGATCAGGTGAGGTAGAGGATCCAGCAACAGATCGTCTGATCCGGGATAAGCTGACAGGAAATTCCGGGCAGGGAGGATTGTATCAGGCGGGGGAGAGTCCCCTGCTTCCAGGAACATCCGTGACAGGGCGTCAGGTTTCACGTTTTTTGATTCTGGCCTATCGGTGATATGGAGCTGAAATCGTGAGAAAAAGAGAGCCCATCGGGCCTGACGAGTCTCTTGGCGGTGCACAGGTACTCCAAGTTTTTATGGTCAGTAAAAACTAGAACAGGGTGCAAGGCACCTTCCAACAGATACCGCCATTCCTGTAGGGCAGACTTTATGGCTAGGAGCTCCCTATCCCCCACATCGTAATTTCTTTCCGGGGGTGTCAGCTTCCAGGAGTAGAAGGCAATCGGGTGAAGTGCGGCTTTAGGCCCCTGTCTTTGGGAGAGTACCGCTCCAACTGCGATCTCAGAGGCGTCTACCTCCAGTATGTAAGGCAGGGCAGGGTCCGGGTGTTTCAGGACTGGAGCGGAAGTGAAGAGCTCCTTGAGCCGCTAAAAGGCTGCTTGGGCTTCAGGTTTTCAGCGGAAGCGGGTATTTTGTTTTGTCAGTTGGGTGATGGGGGTGATCACAGCAGAGAACCCCTTAAAGCGGTTGTCTACTGAATTTTTTTTTTTTTAAAAATAAAAACCTGCAAGATAATAGCATAATGAGCTAGTATGCACCGCATACTAGCTCATTATGAAATACTCACCTTGAACGAAGATCCGACCGAGCCGCTTGGTCCCCTCCGTGGCAGCGGACATCTTCACCCGGATCTTGCTTCCGGGTACGCGGCTCCGGCGCTGTGACTGGCCGGAGCCGCGAGACGTCACTCCCGCGCATGCGCGCGGGGCTCGTTTTCCCCGGCAGGGTCCGGAACAAATGCCGGCTTTTGCCGAGACGTATACGGCGCATGCGCCGGAACATACACGGCGCATGCGCCGTAACGATTTATTGCATTAGAAAGGGAATATCTTCTAAACCATACAGGTTTAGAAGATATTCATTTTACCTACAGGTAAGCCTTATTCTAGGCTTACCTGTAGGTAAAAGTAAACAAAAAGGGTAGACAACCGCTTTAACCTAACAGCGAGCATCACAAGCCATGAACTCCAGAGAACAGATCCCACCACTGAGGCCAAATGCATAAGCAAATTTATATGCACTGTAACATATTAGTGTCCACCCAGTACTTTTTCTTTTACTGTAAAAATACAGAGACTATATTACTAACAGCCCTTAGCATACACTTTTTATTGATCTTTACTGTTACAGAATATACCATAATGTCCATCCATACTTGAAGCTGCCAAACAGGAGGAGAAAGCACAGACATGACCATAGCATTGTGCTGCTGAATGTTTTATTCAATCAATGTAGTAGACAAAGTGCTCTGGCAAGGGTGCCTAGACTACAAGACTGGCTGAACAGAGTTACAAATGCTGTTGTGGGGAAGAATGTTTTATAATATATATATACTGTATATATATATATGCATGCTTGTATGAAGTTCTTGTTCACATGTTCAGTGGTTCTAAACACAACTCCGAAAAGTTATCTATGGTAAATTTCTATTCAGAGGTGAGAGCCAGTTTACAGGTGCTCAGTTGACACCACCACCTCCTTTTATCCCAATGTGTTTTTGTCATGGTCCCATTTATTTCAATGGCCATGGTTGGCAAGTGAAACTGCCTGGCAAATGTGGAATTAGTTAAATTTGCTGCAACGCAAAGCATCTCGCCACAGCAATGTGGACAGACCTGAGCACTCATTATGTTATTTTGTAGGTGGGTAGTCAGGGGGCAATAAAAACACGTATCAACCACATGTTTTGCTGCCACTTTGCCCCTGTGTGAAAAGGCATACAGGAGTCGTCATGTTTATGACCCTAGATGTTACTGAAAATATTGATTACCCAGCTACTTATTCATAGAAATTTAGGCACATTTCTCCTTTTTGCTGTTTTTTTTTACTCTAATATTCCATTACAAAATTACTATTTGGAAGGAAATATTCATTTAGCAATTTCTGCTGTTGCATACTGCAACTGTGCAGATAAAATACCTGTATAAAGAACCTGGATTCCTGGAATGAAAGTCACCATATTTTTACTTCTCGGCTGTTGTGCAGTACAGCTGAAAACATTTAGCTTTCCTGTCCCAGAATTGGTTGTAGCAATGAAGTTTGAAAACTCTCCATCTGAGGTTGTTCACACAGATATATATATATATATATATATATATATATATATATATATATTTAATAGTCACTTACAAGTGGATAGTTCGGGGTAGAATAGAAACCTTTATATATATATATATATATATATATATATATATATAT
>BLSH010465173.1:855399-874715 GCA_018402905.1 Glandirana rugosa
AAATAAAAACCTGCAAGATAATAGCATAATGAGCTAGTATGCACCGCATACTAGCTCATTATGAAATACTCACCTTGAACGAAGATCCGACCGAGCCGCTTGGTCCCCTCCGTGGCAGCGGACATCTTCACCCGGATCTTGCTTCCGGGTACGCGGCTCCGGCGCTGTGACTGGCCGGAGCCGCGAGACGTCACTCCCGCGCATGCGCGCGGGGCTCGTTTTCCCCGGCAGGGTCCGGAACAAATGCCGGCTTTTGCCGAGACGTATACGGCGCATGCGCCGGAACATACACGGCGCATGCGCCGTAACGATTTATTGCATTAGAAAGGGAATATCTTCTAAACCATACAGGTTTAGAAGATATTCATTTTACCTACAGGTAAGCCTTATTCTAGGCTTACCTGTAGGTAAAAGTAAACAAAAAGGGTAGACAACCGCTTTAACAAACTTCCGATAAAAATTTGCGAAACCGACAAAGCGCTGTACCGGCTTTCTTGTCGGTTGGTGCCGGGCAGTTCACTATGGCGGAAACCTTCTGGGGGTCCATGGTGATGCCTGAGACTGAGAGGATGAAACCCAGAATGGAAATGCTGGAGTGGAGCATTTGAATGCGCACTTCTCTGCCTTTGCGTAGAGGCCATGCTCGGCACACATTTGACGTGGTCTCGATGCTCCTCCTGGGAAGGGGAAAAGATGAGGATATCATCCAAATACACCACCACAAACAGTTCAAGGAAGTCCCGGAAGATATCGTTGACTAGGTGTTGGAACGTGGCATGACCAGGTATTCATAATGGCCAAACCGGGTTCGGAAGACCGTTTTCCAGTCGTCCCCTTCCCTAATCTAAATAAAATTATAGGCCCCTAGGAGGTCTAATTTGGAAAAGACAGTGGCAGAACCGAGCCTCTGAAATAACTCCGGGACTAACAGGAGAGGGTACTGGTTCTTGACCGTGATTTTATTAAGGTCTCTGTAGTCAATACAGGGTCTCAGGGACTTATCTTTTTTTTTCCACTAAGAATATCCCAGCCCCGACAGGAGATGTGGAGGGCCGGATAAATCCCTTCTCCAGATTTTTATCCAGGTAGGATTTGAGAGCTGCAAGTTCCTTCTTCGTAAGCGGGTAGATTCTGCTGAAAGGTACCTCTGTGCAAGGGAGTAACTCTATGGGGCAGTCATAGGAACGGAGTAGCGGCAAGACATCTGCCCCTTTCTTGCTGAACACATCGAGGAAGTCGTGGTATACTGTAGGAACGGCAAGGTGAATCTCAGAGTCAGGGTTGGCGTCCAGACAGGATGCAGATAAGGAGGGTCCAGCGGGTGGTGCAAAGCAGTGCTGGCGGCAGTAGGTGGAAATAAACTGAACGTTGCCAGTGACCCAGTCAATGTGGGGGCAGTGTGCCTGAAGCCAGGGAAGTCCGAGGATGACTGGGAATAGAGGGGACGCGATGGCGTCCAATAACAGGAGTTCAGAGTGACCGTCTCATGTTCGGGTTGAGAGAGGAACGGTCTCGTGAGTAACGGACCCAGATTTGATGTCATCTGACGGGCCTTGGGCCTGAGAGGTATCCGGTACTGAGCTGCAAAATTCAGGTCCACAAAGCAGCTGCAGGCTCCGGAGTCTATAATGGCCAGGACTGGGATATCGCCACTGGGCAGCTGCAGAACAATGGCGAGTACTACGTGTGTCTTGGGGTCAAGCATGGATAGTATGTCCCCTTGGGTGAGCGGGGAACTCTTGCCCTGCTTGATGGGGCAGGTCTGCACTGAATGTCCAGAACCACCACAATACAGGCACAGGCCATTGGACAGGCTTTTCTGCCTTTCTTCGGGAGGAAGAGCTGGGCATTGTGGACCGACCGGCCGGGGTACTGGAGAATGCCTGGGAGAGGAGGAGCACGTGGGGGTGACGGACCTCTCGGTGCAACGTTCCCACAGGCGGCGGTCAACTTGGATGGTCAGATCGATCAGGGCGTCCAGGGCCAGAGATACGCCCACACAACCCAACTCGTCCTTGAGTGGCTCGGAAAGCCCCAGCCGAAACTGGAACCGGAGAGCCGCATCATTTCAAGCGGTGTCGGCGCCCTAGCGCCGAAACTCTGATGCATAGTCCTCAGCTGTATGATGGCCCTGTTGGAGCGTGGCTTCCGCTGTGGTGGCTGGGTGTGGGTTGTCAGGACCTGTGTACTTGCTCGGGTCACCTGCGGGTGGCACTGTTGTATGGAGTATCAAAGGGTGTAGTTCTGGTGGCCACCATGGGTGTCTCCCAGCAGATGGAGTACACAGGTCATTAAGCTACACCTGATGGGGCTGCTGGGACTATATAAGCCTGCCTTACACCCAGTCCCAGCGCTTCAGCATTTTTTCTGCAAGCCATACCCTGCCCGAGCCTGACCTGTACTGATCCACGGTCCAGACCTGACCTGACCTGACCTGTGTTCTCACCTGGAGTTCTGTCCCCCTGAAACCTGATTTTCTGCTCCCTCCTTCACCATTCAGCCCTCTGTATTTTCCTCCCTGTTCTCCTCATTTGATATCTGCCTGTTTTGCCTTTGTGTGTTTATTGCATTTGTATTTAGTTAGTTAGATAGTTAGGTGGTTGGTTTTGGGTTGCTGTGTTTTACCTTCTTTCACCCGCTTGTTTTTGTTACTGGTGTTGGGTGTTTTGCAAGTGTGTCATTTTTATAATAAAATATATATTTTCACTTATCTGTATAGTCCTGATTCTTTTAGATGCAGTCCATTGATCTGCTTCCCCTTGCTGAAGGCTTGCAAATCCTGACAGGGTCCTCGTATAATCGGGCCATGGCCTGGAAGAACCGTGCAAGGTCTGTGGTTTCGGGAGCCTTTTGCTCCAGTAGCTGGTGAGCCCAAGCCTGGGGCCCATCCTGGAGGAGGGATATGACCAGTCCCACTTTAGTGGTCTCCTGGGAGAATGTGTGGGGTTGAAGAGCAAAGAAAAGTTCACAGGATATGTGAAATTTCTTATGGTCCCCCGTGAACCGTTCAGGTAAGGGCACCTCGGGCTCCATAGGTGCGGGGATGATGGTGTGGTGAGGGAGCTCCCGGATTTGGTCCTCCAGCCGGAGGTAGCCAGCTTGCAGGTCTCTCACAACTTGAGTAAGGCTGGTCAAATGCTCACCCAGTTCGTTCGTAAGAAAGGGCATCTGCGCAGACTCGGTCATGGCTGTCTGAAACGGTCATGTACCTGGTGGAAGAGTCTGACTTATGCAATAGGCAACCTCCCTTAATACCCTGACTTGGGAGCCCCTGGTAAAGCAGACAGGTGGCTCGAGAGTGCAGGATGGCAGGAGGGTTGGAGTGGGTCACTGGTAGTGGTAGGAAGTCCGTTGGTGCACTCGTGCAACTGAAGCATGGTCGTACAGGCCGGGTCGTGAATGGGCTGGCGGTGTGGTACAGAATGAGCAGGTAGGTGGATGGTCGGGTTCAGGCAGGGTCGTCAACAGGCAGGCAGCAGAGGTACACGAAGATCAGGCAGGAGAGTGGCCGTAGGCAAGCCGGGGCTCGGTGAAGGCAGAGATCAGACAAGGTCGGGACAGGCCGGGTCACAGGAACAGATAAACAAGTTACGGGTTTTACAGGAACAAGCATCACTTGCTACTGGGTGCAATCAGCCCAAATAGAGCCGTTTGGCGCCGCGCATAGGTGCGCGCGGACGCGCATATGCGCAAAAAAGTCTATTAGCCACAGATTCTCTTCCTAACAGTCCATTTAGAAAGCATGCTGTATGCAGGACAGGCCAGTAGCTCGACTGCATATTGAGCAAGTTCTGGTCCATCCTCAAGACCCAGTAGATGCTCAGGTGGAAAAGTCTCCAAATCTGCTCTTGCCCCTAGATTTTCCTGCACCAAATAATGCAGACGCTGCCGATGGTTGCCCTGGGCGCTGAGGAATAAAGAATTGTTTAAAGGCATCAGGCAGCTGGACACCTTCTCCACCGTTCTACTGACCGAACGATGCCTCAGAAACACGTTGTCCAGCACTAGGAAATGGTAACCTCCCAGGGTCTGGAAAGGCATTACACAAACTTTTTTCAAGGCATCCTGAAGATGTTTCATCCTCTGCTCCCTCTGCGAAGGCAGAATGAGTTCTGCAACTTTACCCTTGTAACATGGATCAGGAAGGGTTGCTAGCCAGTAATGATCCCTCTCCTTGATACCACAAATCCTAGGGTCCTTTCACAGGCTTTGTAGAATCAGGGAGCCCATGTAGCATAAGTTTGCAGAGGCATACTGAGTCTCCTGAGTCACTGAGGATGACATTATCAGGAGCTACCTCCTCCCAGCCACATACAACTCCTTGGGTTTCTGGGGACTGAAAACCATCCCTTTAAAGACTGCTGCGTGTTATCCTCTACATCCATGCTGACACATTCCTCCTCTTCTTCCTGTGTGTTTGGCGGCCACGCAGGAATGCTCTCTGCATAAAGGGGGCCTTGAGAGGAAAGGAAGTCCTCCGCTTCCTCCCACTGTTCTGCCTCAAGTGCCTGTCCATGATTCCACAAAGTGTGTGCTCCAGCAGGAAGACTAGAGGGACAGTGTCGCTGATACATGCATTATCGCTGCTCACCATCCTTGTGGCCTCGTCAAATGGTTACAGGACAGTGCATGCATCCTTGATCAGTAACCACTGGGGTGGTGAAAAGAAGCCCAGTTCCCCTGAGCATGTCCTGGAGCCATACTCACATAGGTACTCATTGATGGTCCTCTGCTGTGTGTGTAGCTGGTGCAGCATTGCCAATATGGAGTTCCACCTGGTGGGCATGTCACAAATGAGGCAGTTGGTGGGCAGGTTAAATTCCCGCTGAATGTCAGCCAGCCGAGCACTGGCATTGTAGGACTGCCGGAAATGCCCACAGACTTTTCTGGCCTGCCTCAGCAGATCTGGTAAGCCTGGGTACCTGGTCAACATGTGACAAGCATGGAACATGTGTCAAGTGTCCCTGTTGGAGGGCGGAGAGAAGGTTGGTGCCATTGTCCCATACAACCATTCCTGGCTCAAGGTGCCGTGGCGTCAACCACCTCTGAGCCTACCCCTGCAGAGCTGACAGAATCTCTGCCCCAGTGTGGCTCCTGTGCATAGCATGGCATCATTTAGCCTGACTGCTTGCATAACCCCTTGAACACAGAATCAACACCAGCTTTTTGGAGGCTTGGTGGTGGAACAAGCTTCAATACTGAACCCTGTCCTGCATCCTTCTCTGCCAGCAGAGTTAACCAGTACACCATGAAGGAAAGGAAACCTCCCTGACCATGCCTGCTGGACCATGAGTCAGCGGTAATATGAACCTTGCTGCTGACCGCCCTGTGCAATGAGGCCAAAACATTGCCTTCCACGTGACGGTAGAGAGCTGGAATGGCCTTACATGAAAAGAAATTTCTTTTTGGAACCTGCCACTGTGGTACAGCACATTCCACACCTTCACAAGGGGGCAGAGTCTACCAGCTGAAAAGGCAGCAGTTGTAGTGCTAGCAATTTGGCCAAGCTGTCATTTAGACACTGAGCATGTGGATGGCTGGGACAGTATTTTTTTTTATGGTTCAGCAACTGGGGTAGGGAAATTTTCCTGCTAAAATCAACTGGTGGTGTACTGCTAGCAGATTTAGCGGCACCTATTGCTATATCTTCATTCCTCTCAGTGCAGGTTTTTGAGAGAACTTCAGGTATAGTAGGGGTTGAGATCCCAGATGAGGAGCAAGGAGAAGTCCACTTTTTTTCTGATGTGGGTCTTTCAGGTGCTGTTGCCAATGGACTGCATGGCAGGTCATCATGTCTCGTCGAGCATGTGGTGCCCAAGCCCAATACTGTACACTGAATGCACTCTATTATATACTCTACACACTGTATTATATACCGTGTACACCACCTGCACTGTATTATATACTGTACACCGCTTACAATGTATTATATACTGTGTACACCGCCTGCACTGTATTATATACACTATAATAGGGTGATTGTATTAGGTTTGTTTGCACTTTATAATATTAAGAATATTTAGATAATAGGTTTGCACTTTAGATCAATAGGATAATAATTATATGGTTTAATATTTGTTTACTAGTAGAAAGAAGTTTTCACGAATTGGGACAAGGGAGTTTGCGCTGCTTATTGGTTTCCTTTTTTCTGTGTCTTGGATTAATTACTCAATTATGAGCAGCAGCAACTCTTGTGTCTCTTTAACCACATCAGTACCGGGCACGAAAACCCCCTTCCTGTCCAGGCCATTTTTCAGCTTTCAGCGCTATCACACTTTGAATGACAATTACTCAGTCATGCAACACTGTACCCATATGAAATTTGCTTCCTTTTTTTCACACAAATAGAGCTTTCTTTTGGTGGTATTTAATCACTAGGGTTTTTTTTTATTTTTTGTGCTATAAATAAAAAAAAATTGAAACATTTTTGAAAAAATGCCTTTTTCTTTGTTTCTGTCATAACATTTTGCAAATTAGAAATTTTTCTTTGTAAATTTTGGCCAAAATTTATACTGCTACCTATCTTTGGTAAAATAACCCAAATAAGTGTATATTATTTGGTCCTTGTGTAAGTTATAGAGTCTTAGGCTGGGTTCACACTAGTCCGATTCTCGGACCGACATGAAGAGCACAAGTTGCATTACGTCACAAATACAATGAATCCCTATGAGAGCCGTCTTAACTGCTCCGACATGTGTTTTTCAAAGTCGGAGCGACTTTGAAAAAGGTTCCTGTACTACTTTTGTCCGACTTTGATCCCACTTCAGCCCATTGAAAGGCATTGAAGTCGGCTCAAAGTCGGATCAGTGTCTTCACTGATCTGACTTTGGCATGCGACTTGTGCTCTGGGGATCTTGAAGGGGAACTCCACACCATATTTGTAAAGAAAAAACTGGCATGGGGTCCCCCTCCAGGAGCATACCAGGCCCTTTGGTCTGGTACGGATTTTAAGGGGAACCCCCACGCCGAAAAAAAACAGCGTGGGGTCCCCCCCAAAATCCATACCAGACCCTTATCCGAGCACGCAACCCGGCAGGCCAGGAAAGGGGGTGGGGACAAGCGAGCGACCCCCTCCCTCCTGGACCATACCAGGCCGCGTGCCCTCAACATGGGGAGTATGGGTGCTTTGGGGCAGGGGGGGCTCTGCGCCCCCCACCCCAAAGCACCTTGTCCCCATGTTGATGAGGACAAGGGCCTCTTCCCGACAACCCTGGCCGGTGGTTGTCGGGGTCTGCGGGCGGGGACTCATCGGAATCTGGAAGCCCCCTTTAACAAGGGGGCCCCCAGATGCCGGCCCCCCACCCTATGTAAATGAGTATGGGGTACATCGTACCCCTACCCATTTACCTGGAGAGAAATATGTACACAAAAAAAACACACAGCTTTTTAAAATAGTTTATTAAATCTGCTCCGGCGTCTTCTCCCCTCTCCGGTGTCTTCTTTTCTTCGGCTCTTTTGCGGGGTCTTTCATCTTCTGAGGGGTCTTTTCTTCTCCTCTGCGGCGTCTTCTGCTCTTTTGCCGGTCTTCTCCGCTGTCCTCTTCCCTCTTTTCTTCTTCTTCTTCTTCCCATGTTGACACGACGAGATCTCCTTCAAGAATGCCCTCGCTGCTCTGTGCTGTGCCTTATATTGGCATGGGGCGTGGCCACCAGATGACATCACCTGGAGGTCCCGCCCCATATGAGGTCACAGCTCCGCCCCCAGGATGTGGAAGACGCCGCAGAGGAGAAGAAAAGACCCCTCAGAAGATGAAAGATCCCGCAAAAGAGCCGAAGAAAAGAAGACACCGGAGAGGGGAGAAGACGCTGGAGCAGATTTAATAAACTATTTTAAAAAGCTGTGTGTTTTTTTGTGTACATATTTCTCTCCAGGTAAATGGGTAGGGGTACGATGTACCCCATACTCATTTACATAGGGTGGGGGGCGGCATCTGGGGGCCCCCTTGTTAAAGGGGGCTTCCAGATTCCGATGAGTCCCCGCCTGCAGACCCCGACAACCACCGGCCAGGGTTGTCGGGAAGAGGTCCTTGTCCTCATCAACATGGGGACAAGGTGCTTTGGGGTGGGGGGCGCAGAGCCCCCCCTGCCCCAAAGCACCCATACTCCCCATGTTGAGGGCACGCGGCCTGGTATGGTCCAGGAGGGAGGGGGCCGCTCGCCTGTCCCCACCCCCTTTCCTGGCCTGCCGGGCTGCGTGCTCGGATAAGGGTCTGGTATGGATTTTGGGGGGGACCCCACGCTGGTTTTTCGGCGTGGGGGTTCCCCTTAAAACCTGTACCAGACCAAAGGGCCTGGTATGCTCCTGGAGGGGGACCCCATGCCAGTTTTTTCTTTAAAAATATGGCGTGGAGTTCCCCTTCAAGATCCCCAGAGCACAAAGTGCCTGGCATTGTCGGGATCAAAGTCGGATTCCTGTTCACAGACAAATGGTCCGACTTTGACCCCATGTAGGACCGTAGATTGCACAGCAGTGTAGGATCAAAGTAGGACCGTTTTTTTGTCGGATAGTGTGAACCCAGCCTAAAAGCTATGGTGCCAATCATTGAAAATTGATCACACCTGATCACGCCTGATGTACTGACAGCCTATCTCATTTCTTGAGACCCTAACAAGCCAGGAAAGTACAAATACCCCCCAAATTACCCCTTTTTGGAAAGTAGACATTCCAAGGTATTTAGTAAGAGGCATGGTGAATTTTTTGAAGTTGTAATTTTTTCCCACAATTCTTTGCAAAATGAAGATTTTTTTTTCCTTTTCTTTTTTTCCCACAAAATTGTCATTGTAGCAGTTTATTTCTCACACACAGCATATACATACCACAGATTACACCCCAAAGCACATTCTGCTACTCCCCCTTGTATGGAGATATCAAATGTCTGAGACTTTTTCACAGCCTGGCCACATACAGAGGCTCAACATGCAGGGAGTGCCGTCAGGTATTTTAGGGACATAAATTACACATCTAATGTCATGACGACCTATCACATTTTTGAAGGCCCTGGAGCACCAGGACAATGGAATTGCCCACAAAATGACCCCATTCTGGAAAGCAAATACCCCAACTAATAATCTATGAGCCATAATGAGTCTTTTGAACGGTTCATTTTTTTCCAGTCGTTTTTGGAAAATGTGGGAAAAAAATGAAAACGCATTTTTTTTACACAAAGTTGACCATTTATAAGATATTTCCAACACATAGCATGTGCATAGCAAAAATGACACCCCAAAATACATTCTGCTATTCCTCCTGAGTATGGCGATACCACATACGTGAGACTTTTACATAGCGTGACCACATAGAGAGGCCCAACGTTGAACTAGTACCTTCAGGCGTTCTACAAGCATAAATTACACATCTCATTTCTCAACCCCCATTACACTTTTGAAGGTCCTGGAGCACTTTGGAAAGAAAACACCCCAACGTATAATCTATGAGGCATAATGAGTCTTTTGAACATGTCATGTTTTTCCAGTAGTTTTTGGAAAATGTGGGAAAAAAATGAAAATGCATTTTTTTTACACAAAGTTATCCATTTATATGATATTTCCAACACATAGCATGTACACAGCAAAAATTACACCTCAAATACATTCTACTACTCCCCGCGAGTAAGGCGATACCACATGTGTAAGACTTTTACACAGTCTGGCCACATACAGAGGCCTAACATTGAACTAGCACCTTCAGGCGTTCTACGAGTACAAATACAAATTACACATCTCATTTCTCAGCCACCTACCTATTACACTTTTGAAGGTCCTGGAGCAATGGAATTGCCCACAAAATGACCCCATTTTGGAAAGCAAACACCACAACGTATAATCTATGGGGCATAATGAGTTGTTTGAACATGTAATTTTTTTCCAGGTTGTCCATTTATAAGATATTTCCAACACATAGCATGTACATAGAAAAAATTACCCCCCAAAATACATTCTACTACTCCCCCCATGTATGGCGATGCCAAATGTGTGAGACTTTTACAGGTGATGTTTACTCATGGGTGTGACGGTCACTGACAGGTGACTGGCGATTGTCACCGATGGGTGACTGGCGGTGGTCACTGATGGGTGACGGGTGTCTGCCTGTGGTCACTGATGGGTGACAGGTGTCTGGCGGTGGTCACTGATGGGTGACGTGTGTCTGGCGGTGGTCACTGATGGGTGGCAGGTGTCTGGCGGTAGTCACTGATGGGTGACTGGCGGTGGTCACTGATGGGTGATGTGTGTCTGGCGGTGGTCACTGATGGGTGACGGGTGTCTGGCGGTAGTCACTGATGGGTGACGGGTGTCTGGCAGTAGTCACTGATGGGTGACGGGTGACTGGCGGTGGTCACTAATAGGTGATGGGTGACTGGCGGTGGTCCCTGATGGGTGACGGCTGTCTGGTGGTGGTCACTGATGGGTGACGGGTGACTGTTGGTGGTCACTGATGGGTGACTGGTGGTGGTCACTGATGGGTGACTGGTGGTGGTCACTGATGGGTGCCGGGTGTCTGGTGGTGGTCACTGATGGGTGACGGATGACTGGCGGTGGTCACTGATAGGTGATGACTGACTGGCGGTGGTCACTGATGGGTGCCGGGTGTCTGTTGGTGGTCACTGATAGGTGATGGGTGTCTGGCGGAGGTCACTGATGGGTGAAGGGTGACTGGTGGTGGTCACTGATGGGTGCAGTTGTCTGGCGGTGGTCACTGATGAGTGACTGGTGTCTGGCGGTGGTCGCTGATGGGTGACTGGTGTCTGGCGGTGATCAATAATGTGTGACGGGAGACTGGCGGTGGTCACAGATGCATGACGGGTGACAGGTGACTGGCGGTGGTCACTGATGAGTGACGGGTTACTGGAGGTGGTCACTGATGGGTGACGGGTGACTGGTGGTGGTCACTGATGGGTGACTGGCGGTGGTCACCGATGGGTGACACATGACTGGCCGTTGTCACTGATGGGTGACGGGTGACTGGCGGTGGTCACTGATGGGTGACTGGCGATGGTCACTGATGGGTGACTGGTCATGGTCACTGATGGGTGACTGGCGGTGGTCACTGATGGGTGAGGGGTGACAGGCCACGGATGACTGGTGGTGGTTACTGATGGATGACTGCCATGGTCAGTGATGAGTGACAGGTGACAGGCTATGTCAGTGTTGGGTGACAGGCCGCTGATGTGGGCCGGTTGACACACCACAGTAACTGATGGGTGACAGGTGACACGCCACGGTCACTGATGGGTGTTGGGTGACAAGCCACTGTCCCTGATGGGTGACGGGTGACATTCCACTGTCACTGACGGGTGACACGCCACGGTCAGTGATGGGTGACATGCCACGGTCAGTGATGGGTGACACACCACGGTCAGTGATTGGTGACGGGTGACACGCCACGGTCAGTGATGGGTGACACGCCACGGTCACTGACGGGTGACAGGCCACGGGTGACGGGTGACAGGTACACTTTATGATGACAGGTGCATTTTATGATGACAGGTGCACTTTATGGGGGCATATGGGGTGACTGTTGGGTGACAGGTGCATTGGGGGGGCAGGTGACAGTGTGCTTTTACTATACAGATCAGTAACTCACTGATCCCAGCTCTTCTCTCCTCACACTGGAAACTGTGTGAGGAGAGAAGAGCTGGTAACAGTGAGTTACCGCTCTGTTTACATTGGAAGTGATGGGCTGTGAAGTAGATCACAGCCGATCACAAGGTATCAGCCGCCGGCTGGCGGCTGATACCAATGTCGGTGACAGGAACACGCCGCCACCGATCCTGATCCCGATCGCGAGCATGTGCAGTGTGAATCAGGGAAAGTGCCATTTGTGATCGGTCGTGACTTCGTCACGGCCGATCACATGGTAAACAGCCATGCCCAATGGCTGTTCACCCCCGCCGGTGACGCAGTGTATCCTGGGGACACGCCGACATCGACAGAGCCGGGATGCGTGCGCCCGACCGCGCGCAATCCCGGCTTAAAGGGGCGACGTCATATGACGGCAAGAGGTTAATTGTTCAATTATATCTGAGGCGCCAGTCTTTTCTTCTTTACATATTATATACTGTACACCGCCAGCACTGCATTATATACTGTACACTGCTTGCACTGTATTATACTGTGTAATATAATTTAATGATAAGGATTTTTAAAAAAAAGGCTATTAAGTGAGTAAAACAAACATACAGCACAACTAGAATCTAAATGTTGTTGTTTTAATTATTTGCATTTTAGTACTACGTATTAAAGCGGTTGTATCCTCCTCTTGCCCATTTTTACCTACAGGTAAGCCTATAATACCCGTAGGTAAAATGAATATCTCCTAAACCTGTACAGCTTAAGAGATATTCACCTTGCATGCAGCCGCTGACGTCAGCGGCACATGCGCCCTGAAGGTCCGATGGATGCTGCTGGAAAATCAGAGCTCCTTGCCGGAACGGATGACTCCCGCACACGTCATCGTGGCTCTGGCCACTCACAGCGCCGGAGACGTGGACCCGGAAGGGACCCCAACTCCCCTCCCGCTGCCTGTAAGAACGATCAAGAGGCTGAACAGCCACTATTATTGTTCTTATGGTGCAGGGAATTGCCGGAGCTAAAACATGATATCTGAATGATGCCTGTAGCCACAGGGATCATTCAGATATCCCCACTCAAAGTCTGTGACGTCATGATGTCATACCAGGGAGAAGTGGTTAAAATAGGATTAAAAATACAAAACAATTATGCCACACAGTTTGATAAAACCATATGTCATGGCCCTGTATAGACAGGCAACAACATGGGGACTTTATTTTCATTTACTGACTTCATGATGGCCAAGTCAAAGTATATTCGAATGCAAATTAATCAAGAAAGTTTGTTTTGCAGTGCATAGAGTGAACTTTAACATTTCCTATATAGCACTGCACTATCCATCCTGATTAGTTTTGTTCTCCTGTGTGTTTCCAAGTGAGATTCCCATTCATTATAGATCATATAGTCTAAACAGAATCTGTAGTTTTAATTACTATACCAAGTTAAGGCTCAATGTGGATTCTTTTGGAGAATGATAGTCACACTTGGCACGTTTCTTTTGTCCTCTGTTTATGAATCATGAGAATCAGTATGGCAGGGGGTACTGTTTCTTTAGAACACAGATTTTTGTAAGAAAGATTAACATAAAAAAGGCAAAAAGCAGAATTCACAACTAAAACGGATTACTTTGAGTACAAAATCTAAATACCGGTATATAAAAAAAAGCCAAAAACTCAACCATCAAACACAAATCCAAAAGGTGAAACTGAATTCAAAAATGCCAGCTGTGAGACACAGTGGGAGTGAAATGGTGTGAAACTGTAAAAGAAAAATTCAAATTGCTCTTGACTCAAGACAATGGGACAGTAGTTTGAAAAAACAAAAAACAGTTGTAAATTAACAGAATTCTCACAATAAATAATGTTTAACAGTGAACAACAGCACTGTAATAACACAACAGCTGTAGGCAAAAACAGCAAATACAATTTTTTAAGACAATAAGGCCTCATGCACTTGGAGCGTTAATAAAAAAAACTGAGCTGTAAAGCTACTTCTGACGCCAAAAAAGGCGTAGTTAAAAACACGATTTTAGCAGAGTTTTGCATTGTCATCAATGCATGTTTAGCGCCTAGCAGCGTTTTTTAACCACTTCACCCCCGGAAGGATTTATCCCCTTCCCGACCAGAGCACTTTTTGCGATTCGGCACTGCATCGCTTTAACTGAAAATTGCGCGGTCGTGCGACGTTGTACCCAAATAAGATATATGTCCTTTTTTCCCACAAATAGAGGTTTCTTTTGGTGGCATTCCATCACCTCTGGGATTTTTATTTTTTGCGCTATAAAAAAAAGAGCGACAATTTTGAAAAAAAATATATTTTTTACTTTTTGCTATAATACATTTCCAAAAAATATATATTTAAAAAAATGTATTCATCAGTTTAGGCCAATATACATTCTTCTACATATTTGTGTATTTGTGGTTAAAAAACCGAAAAAAAAAAAAAAATAGGCGTATATTGATTGGTTTGCGCAAAAGTCGCTGCGTTTATTTATGGAGTTTTTACCATTTTTTTTTTTTTTACTAGTAATGGCGGCGATCTGCAATTTTTATCGGGGCTGCAATATTGCAGCGGACAGATTGGACATTGACACTTTTTTGGGACCATTGACATTTATACAGCGATCAGAGCTAAAAATAGCCACTGATTACTGTATAAATGTCACTGGCAGGGAAGGGATTAACCTGCAGGGGGCATTCAAGGGATTAACTGGGTTCCCTCAGTGTGTTATAACTGTGTGGGGACTGGCAGGGGCATGACAGATTTAACTGATCCCGATGTCAGGGATCAGTAGATTATTGTCATGCTGCCTGACAGAGCGGGAAACCGCCACGTTTACACGCTTTACTTCTGTATCAGACGATCGGGGAGAGGGAGAGAGAGAGATTTTTGAGGAGTTTTTCAGAGTATTCTATTATGTATCCCGTCATTCAGAAGATAGATGAGGCAATCCTGCTGATTGTTTTGCGGAGGCTGCGTAGAAGGAGACAGTTGGAGGTGGAGAGAAGCAGCAGACGTCATTGGTTCTGGACGCATCGAATAGTATCCCAGCATCTTTCTTTGGGGTATTTTAACAACATGTATGCCCAACTTTGCATACATCTGGCCAAATTCCAAAACTTTACACAGGTGTCTGTGCCAGTCTTTGATGACCTGTTGGAGATGCTCAGGCCGAGGCTGGCAAGGAAGGACACTATAATGCTGAAATGTGTGTCACCGGAGGAACGGCTGCTTGTGACACTCAGGTAAGTGAGATTTTATGCCTACTGAATATGTACACTTATGGCTTAGGGTTCGTGGTTAGGTTTAGGGGTTAGGGATAGGGCTTGTGATTTGTATGTTGTTTTTTATATTCAATTTGTTACATTTTTTATGTTTATAGGTTCCTTGCCACAGGACAAAGCTTTGTGTCCTTGCATCATTACTTCCTCCTTGGTGTCTCAACGGTGGCCAAGGTAACAATATGGGAGGAGTTAAAGGAAGTGGTAATGCTGGAGCCTACAGAAGGCATCTGGGAAGCCGCTGTTGATGAGTTTTGGGAGAAAACTCAGTTCTCCAATTGCATAGGTGCCCTTGATGGCAAACACATCAGGGTAAAGAAGTCTCCACATTCAGGATCGTCATATTAAAGTTATAAAAAAATATTTCTCAGTGGTCCTCCTGGCATTGGCTGATGTCCATCTGAGATTCCTTGCTGTGGATGTTGGAGCATATGGCAGCCAAGGTGAGGCCTGCATATTTCATGAGTCTGCCTTCGGATGTTGTCTACATGAAGGACAGCTCAACATTCCTCACAGCAGGCCTCTACCCTGCACTGAGGAACCCAGCTTGCCATTGGTTATGGTAGCAGATGAGGCCTTTGGACTGGCCGAAAATCTCGTGATGCCATACAGTGGCTGTGGTCTCAGCCATCAACAAAAAATGTATAATTATCTGCTCAGCCACGCACACCATGTTGCGGAATGTGCTTTTGGTGTGTGCACGGCAAAAACAATAGTTTTGCAGTCCTGTATGCAGCTTGATGTGGAGAATGCCATCAAAGTGGTCCTGGCATACTGCGTTCTTCACAGCTTTCTGTGGGACAATGAGAAGCAATGTATAACTGGAGCCCAGTAACCAAAGTCAGCGAATATAATTTATAGACTTGCGGTCAACATCACGTGTCATGACCATTCAGAATCATTTTGCAGAATTTTTCTTATCACTTGATGAAGAGGTGTCATGGCAAAATGAATACGTGTGAAAAAAAAGTTGACATTTCATTAATGAGTTCTGCTTTCTGTCTTGTAAAACATGTTTCTTCTATTGTTTCATGAGTCCTTTTCCTCTGTGTGAGGCAAGCGTATGCTAGCCCTTTTTGGGCTTTGCATGTGTTTGCCCCAGACAGAGTGCAAATGAGTCCTTTTCATGTAAACCAAGCCTATGCGTGAGGCAAGCCTATGCTAGCCCTGTTTGGGATTTGCATACGTTTGCCACAGGCAGAGCGCAAAAAAATACAAAAAATACAAAATATCTTTTGAACATTAGTATTGTCAAGAAAATGAATAGGGTCAATTATAACTGGTGATAGGTGGAGGAGGATGCTTGGTCACCATGGGGAAGTGGGGATTGGGGACGGGGGAAAGATGATTCAGGGTGTGAGTGTGTAGCTTGGGGCTGGCATTCAGGCACAAAATCATGGTGGTAGCGGGGTCCAGGAAATGAGGGAGGGGTGGGATCCGGGTGAAAATTAGATTTAACATGATGCTGGGAAGGTGGTAATTCAACGTAGGTGTGTGTGTGTGTGGGGGGGGGGGGTATAAAAGGAGGTCTGGGATGGGAAAGGTGGGGGCTGGTATTGAGGAGGGAGCTGATATTGAGAGGGGGGTTTGCAATACCATACATGCAATGCATACATTGCTTCTCCTGGTCTCCCATAATGTCCTCCAGGATGTGATATAAGGTGGCAGAAGCAGGTGCGTGAGTTGCTGGGATCCAAGAATGCATCCACACTGTGCCTCTCTTGTCACAGTTCTTGCAGCAATGCCAGAGTGTCAATACTGCAGCCATCCCTCCTCTGACACCGATTGCAGCTACAGCCATGCACGCCGCCATGATTCCACACCTCGTCATGTTCTTGGCTTCCCGTAGTCAAATCCAGGTCCCTGCTAAAAAAAAGGAAAATGCTTAGATTGGCATGTAGATAGACAGACAGACATAACAGACGGACAGTTACCTGATATGTGGACTCATCCGTCACACTTGCCGCACTAATTTCATGGGGGGTATACATGGCCAGTGCTGTCCGTGGCACTGGTGGTGGGTCTATCCTCGAGTGGCTCTTCCACAGCCTCCTCCCTGTGCACCCCTGGTTCTGCAATGTTAGATGTTGTCCTGAAAAGAATAACATTTAAAAAAATTAAACAATATCCCTGTAAAATTTAAAAACGCCTGCAAAACAATGCGCAAAGACCTTACTTTGTATTGCTGTTAATCATTGCTTGGCGCAAGAAGGCCAAATGATTATGGTGCATGTGTGTTTTTTTTTTTAGCAGGGGCTGGTGCTCCAGCTTCTTACCATCTTCTCCTCTGTCAGATCCTTCCTGACACAATCACGGAGTGATTTCCAACATCACTGGAAAATTCTGCCTAAAGAAAAGTAGAAAAGAAGAGTTAATATGCATTCTTAATTTACATTACACAACAAACAGATCAGACATTCAATAAAAATAAACGTACTTGTCTCTTTTTTGGCTCCATTACTCATCTGTTTCCAGCCTGGAGTAAGTGCCCAACTAATATCCAGTCAGGTTTGTATCTTCTTCAGCCGGTCACTATGGAAGGTATGTGTCAAATGCCACAATTCTAGATGGGCCTCCACTGCAGCAATCAGCTCTACTTGGGACACCTTAGTAGCCATCTCTGTCCTTCTTTATCCAACCCACAATCACACGGCTGAGCAAAGGACTCTTGGGTAACGTACAGACAGAAATTTCAGGGTTTTCCTAACATTACAGTGACCAATCACTGAGTCATAATTGGTGAAATCATATTTACAGCATGTATACAGCGTTAAGCGGCATCAGGCATTTTTACAGCTCTAATGCCGATCACCAGAACATGCTGGTAGTGGGGGTTTTTTTGGAGCTTAAAACTGCCTATGACACTTACAGCTCCTAAAAGCCTGTGTGTGCATGAGGCCATAGAATAACATTGAGAGGCATATTCAAGCTGTAAAATAAAAAAAAACAAAACACACATCACGCCTGATGCTTCTAAAATAGGCTGTAAAAAAGCCCCATGTGCATGAGGCCTAAAAGCCTCTATAAAGGGCAGGCATTCTGAATCTGAACTGGTCCAACACCACAGAGTCAACAGCATTACACAATGGTCTTTTTAGCTGTCCAACAAGGGGGGGCAATTCTTCCCACTGACCCCTGGGTAATTTTAGCAGGGGTTCCCTGAGACCTGAAAGTGATTTTAAGGGTTACTATGGTGTTTAAAGGTTGAGAAAGGCTAGCACTTCTACTCAACCTAGTTATGTTATCAGGCCCGGACTAGCCATAGGGCACACCAGGCACGTGCCCGGTGGGCCGCGGCCGCCAGGCCTGACACGCCACCGGGCCGGGACCTGATTCACTGCCCTTCTATTCTGCCGCTGGCCTCTCCGCGGCCGACTCCCCGGAGAGGGTCGCAAGCATGTCTTTCTTGCCGGGGCCCCATCACCCACTCCCAAGGCAGCTGGGCTGGGCTGCTCTGTGGGATGGCGCCACTCATCCGGCCTCACCACGGCCAGTTCAGGGGCAGTCAGTACAGGAAGGGGGCTGGAATGAAGGGGGTAAGGTGACAATAAAGGGGGAGGAGGAGCTGCATGCACGAGTCCCCTTCTGCCTGATGTCGGACCAGGGCACCTGGACAGCAATAAAAGTAAGTGATGTCTGTGGGCTGGGGTGTCTCTTTGCAGGTCTGAGGCTGTCACTTTGCAGGTCAGGGGCTGTCTCTTTACAGGTCTAGGGCTGTCTCTTTACAGGTCTAGGGCTGTCTCTTTGCAGGTCTAGAGCTGTCTCTTTGCAGGCCTGAGGCTGTCTCTTTGCAGGTCTGGGGCTGTCTCTTTGCAGATCTGGGGCTGTCTCTTTGCAGGTCTAAGGCTCTTTGCTGGACAGGGTGCTGTCCCTTTTGCTGGTAATGGGGCTGTCTCTTTGCAGGTCTGAGGCTGTCTCTCTGCAGGTCTGAGACTGTCTCTTTGCAGGTCTGAGGTTCTTTGCTGGACTGGGTGCTGTCTCTTTGCAGGTCTGGGGCTGTCTCTTGGCAGGTCTGGGGTTGTCCTTTGGCAGGTCTGTCTCTTTGCTGGTAATGGGGATGTCTCTTTGCAGGTCTGAGGCTGTCTCTTTGCAGGTCTGAGGCTCTTTGCTGGACTGGGTGCTGTCTCTTTGCTGGTAATGGAGCTGTCTCTTTGCTGGTAATGGGGCTGTCTTCTCTGTCGGGGTAATGGTCGTTTCTCTGTCGGGGTAATGGACGTTTCTCTGTCGGGGTAATGGTCGTTTCTCTGTCGTGGGGCAGGTCGTTTCTCGGAGTCTGGACGTCTCTCTGTCGGAGTCTGGACATTTCTCTGTCGATGTAATGGTCGTTTCTCTGTCGTGGGTTAGACGTTTCTCTGTCGGAGTCTGGACGTTTCTCTGTCGGAATCTGGACGTTTCTCTGTTGGGGTCTGGACGTCTTCTGTCGGGGTAATGGTCGTTTCTCTGTCGAGGTAATGGTCGTTTCTCTGTC
>BLSH010465173.1:874841-891926 GCA_018402905.1 Glandirana rugosa
ATTCTACACATTTCTCTGTCGGAGTCTGGACGTTTCTCTTCGAGGTAATGGTCGTTTCTCTGTCGGGATGGGGCTGTCTCTTTGCTGGTAATGGAGCTTCTCTTTGCAGGTCTGAGGCTGTCTCTTTACACATCTTAGGCTATTTGCTGGACTGGGAGCTGTCTCTTTGCTGGTAATGGGGCTGTCTCTTTGCTGGTAATGGAGCTTCTCTTTGCAGGTCTGAGGCTGTCTCTTTACACATCTTAGGCTATTTGCTGGACTGGGAGCTGTCTCTTTGCTGGTAATGGAGCTGTCTCTTTGCTGGTAATGGGGCTGTCTTCTGCAGGTCTGGGGTTGTCTCTTTGCAGGTCTAAGGCTGTCTCTTTGCAGGTCTGAGGCTGTCTCTTTGCAGATTGGGTGCTGTCTCTTTGCTGGTAATGTAGCTGTCTCTTTACAGGTCTGAGGCTGTCTCTCTGCAGGTCTGAGGCTCTTTGCTGGACGGGGTGCTGTCTCTTTGCTGGTAATGGGGCTGTCTCTTTGCAGGTAATGGGGCTGTCTCTTTGCTGGTAATGGGGCTGTCTCTTTGCTGGACTGGGTGCTCTCTCTTTGCTGGTAATGAGGCTGTCTCTTTGCAGGTCTGAGGCTGTCTCTTTGCAGGTCTGAGGCTCCTTGCTGTATTGAGTGCTGTCTCTTTGCTGATAATGGGGCTGTCTCTTTGCTTGTAATGGGGCTGTCTCTTTGCAGGTCTGAGGCTCTTTGCAAGTCTGAGGCTTTTTGCTGGACTGGGCGCTGTCTCTTTGCAGGTCTGAGGCTGTCTCTTTGCTGGTCTGAGGTTATTTTCTGGACTGGTTGCTGGATTGGGTGCTGTCTCTTTGCTGGTAATGGCACTGTCTCTTTGCTGGTAATGGGGTTGTCTCTTTGCTGGTAATGGGGCTGTCTCTTTGCAGGTCTGAGGCTCTTTCCTGGACTGGGTGCGGTCTCTTTGCTGGTAATGGGGCTGCCTCTTTGCAGGTCTGAGGCTGTCTCTTTCCAGGTCTGAAGCTGCCTCTTTGAAAGGTCTGAGGCTCTTTGCTGGACTGAGTGCTGTCTCTTTGCTGGTAATGGAGCTGTCTCTTTGCTGGACTGGGTGCTGTCTCTTTGCTGGTAATGGGGCTGTCTCTTTGCAGGTCTGGGGCTGTCTCTTTGTAGGTCTGAGGCTGTCTCTTTGCAGGTCTGAGGCTCTTTGCTGGTAATAAGGCTGTCTCTTTGCAGGTCTGAGTCTGTCTTTTTGCAGGTCTGAGGCTGATTGCTGGATTGGGTGCTGTCTCTTTGCTGGTAATGGAGCTGTCTCTTTGCTGGTAATGGGGCTGTCTCTTTGCAGGTCTGAGGCTCTTTGCAAGTCTGGAGCTTTTTGCTGGTCTGGGCTCTGTCTCTTTGCTGGTAATGGAGCTGTCTCTTTGCTGGTCGAGGCTCTTTGTTGGTAATGAGGCTGTCTCTTTGCTGGTCTGAGGCTGTCTCTTTGCTGGTCTGAGGTTCTTTGCTGGACTGGGTGCTACCTCTTTGCTGATAATGGCACTGTCTCTTTGCTGGTAATGGGGATATCTCTTTGCTGGTAATGGGGCTGTCTCTTTGCAGGTCTGAGGCTCTTTGCTGGACTGGGTGCTGTCTCTTTGCTGGTAATGGAGCTGTCTCTTTGCTGGACTGGGTGCTGTCTCTTTGCTGGTAATGGGGTTTTCTATTTGCAGGTCTGGGGCTGTCTCTTTGCAGGTCTGGGGCTGTCTCTTTGTAGGTCTGGGCCTGTCTCTTTGCAGGTCTGAGGTAATCTCTTTGCAGGGCAGGTCTGAGGTTCTTTGCTGGACTGGGTGCTGTCTCTTTGCTGGTAATGGGGCTGTCTTTTTGCAGGTCTGGGGCTGTCTCTTTGTAGGTCTGAGGCTGTCTCTTTGCAGGTTTGAGGCTCTTTGCTGGTAATGAGGCAGTCTCTTTGCAGGTCTGAGGCTGTCTCTTTGCAGGTCTGAGGCACTATGCTGGATTGGGTGATGTCTCTTTGCTGGTAATGGAGCTGTCTCTTTGCTGGTAATGGAGCTGTCTCCTTGAAGGTCTGAGGCTGTCTCTTTGCAGGTCTGAGGCTGTCTCTTTGCAGGTCTGGGTGCTGTCTATTTGCTGGTAATGGGGCTGTCTCTTTGCTGGTAATGGGGCTGTCTCTTTGCTGGTAATGGGGCTTCTCTTTGCTGGTCTGAGGCTGTCTCTTTGCAGGTCAGAGGCTCTTTGCTGGACTGGGCGCTGTCTATTTGCTGGTAATGGGGCTGTCTCTTTGCAGGGCTGATGCTGTCTCTTTGCAGGTTTGAGGCTCTTTGCTGGACTGGGCGCTGTCTCTTTGCTGGTAATGGAGCTGTCTCTTTGCTGGTAATGGAGTTGTCTCCTTGCAGGTCTGGGGTTGTCTCTTTGCAGGTCTGAGGCTGTCTCTTTGCAGGTCTGAGGCTCTTTGCTGGACTGGGTGCTGTCTCTTTGCTGGTAATGGGGCTGTCTCCGTGTAGGTCTGGGGTTGTCTCTTTGCAAGTCTGAGGCTCTTTGCTGGACTGGGTGCTGTCTCTTTGCTGGCAATGGGGCTGTCTCTTTGCTGGTAATGGAGCTTCTCTTTGCAGGTCTGAGGCTGTCTCTTTACACATCTTAGGCTATTTGCTGGACTGGGAGCTGTCTCTTTGCTGGTAATGGGGCTGTCTCTTTGCTGGTAATGGGGCTTCTCTTTGCTGGTCTGAGGCTGTCTCTTTGCAGGTCTGAGGCTCTTTGCTGGACTGGGCGCTGTCTATTAGCTGGTAATGGGGCTGTCTCTTTGCAGGGCTGAGGCTGTCTCTTTGCAGGTTTGAGGCTCTTTGCTGGACTGGGCGCTGTCTCTTTGCTGGTAATGGAGCTGTCTCTTTGCTGGTAATGGGGTTGTCTCCTTGCAGGTCTGGGGTTGTCTCTTTGCAGGTCTGAGGCTGTCTCTTTGCAGGTCTGAGGCTCTTTGCTGGACTGGATGCTGTCTCTTTGCTGGTAATGGGGCTGTCTCCTTGTAGGTCTGGGGTTGTCTCTTTGCAAGTCTGAGGCTCTTTGCTGGACTGGGTGCTGTCTCTTTGCTGGCAATGGGGCTGTCTCTTTGCTGGTAATGGAGCTTCTCTTTGCAGGTCTGAGGCTGTCTCCTTGCAGGTCTGAGGCTCTTTGCTGGACTGGGTGCTGTCTCTTTGCTGGTAATGGGGCTGTCTCCTTGCAGGTCTGAGGCTGTCTCCTTTCAGGTCTGAGGCTGTCTCTTTGAAAGGCCTGAGGCTCTTTGCTGGTCTGGGTGCTGTCTCTTTGCTGGTAATGGAGCTGTCTCTTTGCTGGACTGGGTGCTGTCTCTTTGTTTTTAATGGGGCTTTCTATTTGCAGGTCTGGGGCTGTCTCTTTGCAGGTCTAGGGCTGTCTCTTTGTAGGTCTGGGCCTGTCTCTTTGCAGGTCTGAGGTAGTCTCTTTGCAGGTCTGAGGTTCTTTGCTGGACTGGGTGCTGTCTCTTTGCTGGTAATGAGGCTGTCTCTTTGCAGGTCTGGGGCTGTCTCCTTGTAGGTCTGAGGCTGTCTCTTTGCAGGTCTGAGGCTCTTTGCTGGTAATGAGGCAGTCTCTTTGCAGGTCTGAGGCTGTCTCTTTGCAAGTCTGAAGCCGTCTCTTTGCAGGTCTGAGGCTTTTTGCTGGATTGGGTGATGTATCTTTGCTGGTAATGGAGCTGTCTCTTTGCTGGTAATGGCGCTGTCTCCTTGCAGGTCTGAGGCTGTCTCTTTGCAGGTCTGAGGCTGTCTCTTTACAGGTCTGGGTGCTGTCTATTTGCTGGTAATGGGGCTTTCTCTTTGCTGGTAATGGGGCTGTCTCTTTGCTGGTAATGGGGCTGTCTCTTTGCAGGTCTGAGGCTGTCTCTTTGCAGGTCTGAGGTTCTTTGCTGGACTGGGCGCTGTCTCTTTGCTGGTAATGGGGCTGTCTCTTTCCAGGTCTGAGGCTGTCTCTTTGCAGGTCTGAGGCTCTTTGCTGGACTGCGCGCTGTCTCTTTGCTGGTAATGGAGCTGTCTCATTCCGGGTAATGGGGTTGTCTCCTTGCAGATCTGGGGTTGTCTCTTTGCAGGTCTGAGGCTGTCTCTTTGCAGGTCTGAGGCTCTTTGCTGGATTGGGTGCTGTCTCTTTGCTGGTAATGGACCTGTCTCTTTGCTGGCAATGGGGCTGTCTCCTTGCAGGTCTGGGGTTGTCTCTTTGCAGGTCTGAGGCTGTCTCTTTGAAGGTCTGAGGCTGTCTCTTTGCAGGTCTGAGGCTCTTTGCTGGATTGGGTGCTGTCTCTTTGCTGGTAATGAGGCTGTCTCTTTGCAAGTCTGAGGCTCTTTGCTGGACTGGGTGCTGTCTCTTTGCTGGTAATGGGGCTGTCTCTTTGCAGGTCTGAGGCTTTCTCTTTGCAGGTCTGAGGCTCTTTGCTGGACTGGGCGCTGTCTCTTTGCTGGTAATGGAGCTGTCTCATTCCTGGGGGTTGTCTCCTTGCAGGTCTGGGGTTGTCTCTTTGCAGGTCTGAGGCTGTCTCTTTGCAGGTCTGAGGCTCTTTGCTGGATTGGGTGCTGTCTCTTTGCTGGTAATGGAGCTGTCTCTTTGCTGGCAATGGGGCTGTCTCCTTGCAGGTCTGGGGTTGTCTCTTTGCAGGTCTGAGGCTGTCTCTTTGAAGGTCTGAGGCTGTCTCTTTTAAGGTCTGAGGCTGTCTCTTTACAGGTCTGAGGCTCTTTGCTGGATTGGGTGCTGTCTTTTTGCTGGTAATGAGGCTGTCTCTTTGCAAGTCTGAGGCTCTTTGCTGGACTGGGTGCTGTCTCTTTGCTGGTAATGGGGCTGTCTCTTTGCTGTTAATGGGGCTTCTCTTTGCAGGTCTGAGGTTCTTTGCTGGACTGGGCGCTGTGTCTTTGCTGGTAATGGGGCTGTCTCTTTGCAGGTCTGAGGCTTTCTCTTTGCAGGTCTGAGGCTCTTTGCTGGACTGGGCGCTGTCTCTTTGCTGGTAATGGAGCTGTCTCATTCCTGGTAATGGGGTTGTCTCCTTGCAGGTCTGGGGTTGTCTCTTTGCAGGTCTGAGGCTGTCTCTTTGCAGGTCTGAGGCTCTTTGCTGGATTGGGTGCTCTCTCTTTGCTGGTAATGGAGCTGTCTCTTTGCTGGCAATGGGGCTGTCTCCTTGCAGGTCTGGGGTTGTCTCTTTGCAGGTCTGAGGCTGTCTCTTTGAAGGTCTGAGGCTGTCTCTTTGCAGGTCTGAGGCTCTTTGCTGGATTGGGTGCTGTCTCTTTGCTGGTAATGAGGCTGTCTCTTTGCAAGTCTGAGGCTCTTTGCTGTACTGGGTGCTGTCTCTTTGCTGGTAATGGGGCTGTCTCTTTGCTGGTAATGGGGCTTCTCTTTGCAGGTCTGAGGCTCTTTGCTGGACTGGGTGCTGTCTCTTTACTGGTAATGGGGCTTTCTATTTGCAGGTCTGGGGCTGTCTCTTTGCAGGCCTGGGGCTGTCTCTTTGCAGGTAATAGGGCTGTCTCTTTGCAGGTAATGGGGCTGTCTCTTTGCTGGACTGGGTGCTGTCTCTGTGCCGGTAATGGGGCTGTCTCTTTGCAGGTCTGAGGCTGTCTCTTTGCAGGTCTGAGGCAGTCTCTTTGCTGATCAAGGCTCTTCGCTGGTAATGGGGCTGTCTCTTTGCAGGTCTGAGGCTGTCTCTTTGAAAGTCTGAGGCTGTCTCTTTTCAGGTCTGAGGCTCTTTGCTGGATTGGGTGATGTCTATTTGCTTGTAAGGGGGCTGTCTCTTTTCTGGTAATGGGGCTGTCTCTTTGCTGGTAATGGGGCTGTCTCCTTGCAGGTCTGAGGCTGTCTCCTTTCAGGTCTGAGGCTGACTCTTTGAAAAGTCTGAGGCTCTTTGCTGGACTGGGTGCTGTCTCTTTGCTGGTAATGGAGTTGTCTCTTTGCTGGACTGGGTGCTGTCTCTTTGATGGTAATGGGGCTTTCTATTTGCAGGTCTAGGGCTGTCTCTTTGTAGGTCTGGGCCTGTCTCTTTGCAGGTCTGAGGTAGTCTCTTTGCAGGTCTGAAGTTCTTTGCTGGACTGGGTGCTGTCTCTTTGCTGGTAATGGGGCTGTCTCTTTGCAGGTCTGGGGCTGTCTCTTTGTAGGTCTGAGGCTGTCTCTTTGCAGGTCTGAGGCTCTTTGCTGGTAATGAGGCAGTCTCTTTGCAGGTCTGAGGCTATCTCTTTGCAAGTCTGAGGCGGTCTCTTTGCGGTCTGTGGCTCTTTGCTGGATTGGGTGATGTATCTTTGCTGGTAATGGAGCTGTCTCTTTGCTGGTAATGGCGCTGTCTCCTTGCAGGTCTGAGGCTGTCTCTTTGCAGGTCTGAGGCTGTCTCTTTGCAGGTCTGAGGCTCTTTGCTGGACTGGGTGCTGTCTCTTTGCTGGTAATGGGGCTTTCTATTTGCAGGCCTGGGGCTGTCTCTTTGCAGGCCTGGGGCTGTCTCTTTGCAGGTAATAGGGCTGTCTCTTTGCAGGCAATGGGGCTGTCTCTTTGCTGGACTGGGTGCTGTCTCTATGCTGGTAATGGGGCTGTCTCTTTGCAGGTCTGGGGCTGTCTCTTTGCAGGTCTGAGTCTGTTTCTTTCCTGGTCAAGGCTCTTTGCTGGTTACATAGTTACATACATAGTTAGTGAGGTTGAAAAAAGACACAAGTCCATCAAGTCCAACTTATGTGTGTGCTTTCATGTCAGTATTACATTGTATATCCCTCAATGCTTTTGTCCCTTAGGTGTGCATCTAGTAGTTTTTTGAATGTATCTATACTCCCGGCAGAGACCACTGCTTGTGGAAGAGAATTCCACATTCTCACTGCTCTTACCGTAAAGAAACCTCTACGCATTTTAAGGTTAAACAGCCTTTCCTCTATTCTTAGTGAATGGCCACGTGTCTTTGTGTACTCCCTTGCACTGAATAGTTTTGTCCCTATAGTGGGGTCACCAGTACAGTATTTGTACATTAAAATCATATCCCCTCTCAAGCGTCTTTTCTCCAGAGAGAATACATTTAGCGCTTGTAATCTTTCCCCATAACTAAGGTCTTCCAATCCCTTAATTAGCTTTGTGGCCCTTCTCTGAACCCTTTCCAATACCTGGACATCCTTCCTGAGGACTGGTGCCCAGAACTGGACGGCATACTCCAGGTGTGGCCTCACCAGAGACTTGTATAGTGGGAGAATTATTGATTTATCCCTGAAGTTAATCCCTTTCTTGATGCATGCCAACACTTTGTTAGCTTTGCTTGTAGCAGCTTGGCATTGCATGCCACTGCTGAGCCTGTTCTCTACTAGGATCCCTAAGTCTTTTTCCATCCTTGATTCCCCCAGGGGCTCTCCCCCTAGTGAGTAATTTGCGTTCATGTTCTTGGTACCCAAATGCATTATCTTACATTTTTCTACGTTAAATCTCATTTGCCACTTGTCTGCCCATCCCATTAATTTATTTAGATCTTCTTGCAGTGTTTCCACATTCTGTGGAGAATTTATTGCTCTGCTTAGCTTGGTACCATCCGCAAATATTGATATTGAGCTCTTCACCCCGTCCTCCAAATCATTTATAAATAAATTGAATATGATTGAAAGAACCTTGGGGTAATGAGGCTGTCTCTTTGCAGGTCTGAGGCTGTCTCTTTGAAAGTCTGAGGCTGTCGCTTTGCAGGTCTGAGGCTCTTTGCTGGATTGGGTGATGTCTCTTTGCTGGTAATGTAGCTGTCTCCTTGCAGGTCTGAGACTGTCTCTTTGCAGGTCTGAGGCTGTCTCTTTGCAGGTCTGGGTGCTGTCTATTTGCTGGTAATGGGGCTTTCTCTTTGCTGGTAATGGGGCTTCTCTTTGCAGTTCTGAGGCTGTCTCTTTGCAGGTCTGAGGCTCTTTGGTGGACTGGGTGCTGTCTCTTTGCTGGTAATGGGGCTGTCTCTTTGCAGGTCTGAGGCTCTTTGCTGGACTGGGTGCTGTCTCTTTGCTGGTAATGGGGCTGGCTCTTTGCAGGTCTGAGGCTCTTTGCTGGACTGGGTGCTGTCTCTTTGCTGGTAATGGAGCTGTCCCTTTGCTGGTAATGGGGCTGTCTCCTTGCAGGTCTGGGGTTGTCTCTTTGCAGGTCTGAGGCTGTCTCTTTGCAGGTCTGAGGCTCTTTTCTTGATTGGATGCTCTCTCTGCGGGTCTGATGCTCTTTGCTGGACTAGGTGCTGTCTCTTTGCTGGTAATGGGGCTGTCTATTTGCAGGTCTGGGGCTGTCTCTTTGCTGGTAATGTGGCTTTCTATTTGCTGGTAATGGGGCTGTCTCTTTGCAGGTCTGAGGTTGTCTCTTTGCATGTCTGAGGTTCTTTGCTGGACTGGGTGTGTTCTCTTTGCTGGTAATGGGGCTGTGTCTTTGCTGGTAATGGTGCTGTCTCTTTGCTGGTAATGGGGCTGTCTCTTTGCAGGTCGGAGGCTGTCTCTTTGCAGGTCTGAGGCTCTTCACTGCACTGGGTGCTGTCTTTTTGCTGGTAATGGGGCTGTCTCTTTTCAGATCTGAATCTGTCTCTTTGCAGGTCTGAGGCTGTCTCTTTTGAGGTCTGAGGGTGTTTGCTGCACTGGGTGCTGTGTCTTTGCTGGTAATGGAGCTGTCTCTTTGCTGGTAATGGGGCTGTCTCCTCGCAGGTCTGGGGTTGTCTCTTTCCAGGTCTGGGGTTGTCTCTTTCCAGGCTTGAGGCTGTCTCTTTGCAGGCCTGAGGCTGTCTCTTTGCAGGCCTGAGGCTCTTTGCTGGATTTGGTGCTGTCTCTTTGCTGGTAATGTGGTTGTCTCTTTACAGGTCTGAGGATCTTTGCTGGACTGGATGCTGCCTCTTTGCTGGTAATGGGGCTTTCTATTTGCAGGTAATGGGGCTGTCTCTTTGCAGGTTAGAGGCTGTCTCTTTGCAGGTCTGTGGCTCTTTGCTGGACTGGGTGCTGTATTTGCTGGTAATGGGGCTGTCTCTTTGCAGGTTTGAGGTTGTCTCTTTGCAGGTCTGTGGCTCTTATCTGGACTGGGTGCTGTCTCTTTGCTGGTCTGAGGTGTTTTGCTGGACTGGGTGCTGCCTCTTTGCTAATAATGGGACTGTCTCTTTGCTGGTAATGGGGCTGTCTCTTTGCAAGTCTGAGGCTCTTTGCTGGACTGGGTGCTGTCCCTTTGCTGGTAATGGGACTGTCTATTTGCAGGTCCTGGGCTGTCTCTTTGCAGGTCTGGGGCTGTCTCTTTGCAGGTAATGGGGCTGTCTCCTTGCTGGTAATGGGGCTGTCTCCTTGCAGGTTTGGGGCTGCCTCTTTGCAGGTCTGAGGCTGTCTCTTTGCAGGTCTGAGGCCGTCTCTTTGCTGGTCTGGGGTGCTTTGCTGGACTGGGTGCTGCCTCTTTGCTAATAATGGGACTGTCTCTTTGCTGGTAATGGGGCTGTCTCTTTGCAAGTCTGAGGCTCTTTGCTGGATTGGGTGCTGTCTCTTTGCTGGTAATGGGGCTGTCTATTTGCAGGTCCTGGGCTGTCTCTTTGCAGGTCTGGGGCTGTCTCTTTGCAGGTAATGGGGCTGTCTCCTTGCTGGTAATGGGGCTGTCTCTTTGCAGGTCTGGGGCTGTCTCTTTGCAAATCTGAGGCTGTCTCTTTGCCAGTCTGAGGCTGTCTCTTTGCCAGTCTGAGGCTGTCTCTTTGTTGGCCTGAGGCTCTTTGCTGGTAATGAGGCTGTCTCTTTGCAGGTCTGAGGCTCTTTGCTGGATTGGGTGCTGTCTCTTTGCTGGTAATGGGGCGGTCTCTTTGCTGGTAATGGAGCTGTCTCTTTGTAGGTCTGAGGCTGTTTGCAAGTCTGAGGCTTTTTGCTGGACTAGGCACTGCCTCTTTGCTGGTAATGGGGCTGTCTCTTTGCAGGTCTGAGGCTGTCTCTTTGATAGGTCTGAGGCTCTTTGCTGGACTGGGTGCCGTCTCTTTGCTGGTAATGGGGCTGTCTCTTTGCAGGTCTGAGGCTGTCTCTTTTCAGGTCTGAGGCTGTCTCTTTGAAAGGTCTGAGGCACTTTGCTGGACTGGGTGCTGTCTCTTTGCTGGCAATGAAGCTGTTTCTTTGCTGGACTTTGTGCTGTCTCTTTGCTGGTAATGGGGCTGTCTCTTTGCAGTTCTGGGGCTGTCTCTTTGTAGGTCTGAGGCTGTCTCTTTGCAGGCCTGAGGCTCTTTGCTGGTAATGAGGCAGTCTCTTTGCAGGTCTGAAGCTGTCGCTTTGCAAGTCTGAGGCTGTCTCTTTGCAGGTCTGAGGCTCTTTGCTGGATTGGGTGATGTCTCTTTGCTGGTAATGGAGCTTTCTCTTTGCTGTTAATGGCATTTTCTCCTTGCAGGTCTGAGGCTGTCTCTTCGCAGGTTTGAGGCTGTCTCTTTGCAAGTCTGAGGCTCTTTGCTGGACTGGGTGCTGTCTATTTGCTGGTAATGGGGCTGTCTCTTTGCAGGTTTGAGGCTGTCTCTTTGCAGGTCTGTGGCTCTTTGCTGGACTGGGTGCTGTCTCTTTGCTGGTAATGGGGCTGTCTCTTTGCAGGTCTGTGGCTCTTTGCTGGACTGGGTGCTGTATCTTTGCTGGTAATGGAGCTGTCCCTTTGCTGGTAATGGGGCTGTCTCCTTGCAGGTCTGGGGTTGTCTCTTTACATGTCTGAGGCTGTCTCTTTGCAGGTCTGAGGCTCTTTTCTTGATTGGATGCTGTCTCTTTGCTGGTAATGTGGCTGCCTCTATGCAGGTCTGAGGCTGTCTCTCTGCGGGACTGATGCTCTTTGCTGGACTGGGTGCTGTCTGTATGCTGGTAATGGGGCTGTCTATTTGCAGGTCTGGGGCAGTCTCTTTGCTGGTAATGTGGCTTTCTATTTGCTGGTAATGGGGCTGTCTCTTTGCAGGTCTGAGGTTGTCTCTTTGCATGTCTGAGGTTCTTTGCTGGACTGGGTGTGTTCTCTTTGCTGGTAATGGGGCTGTCTCTTTGCTGGTAATGGTGCTGTCTTTTTGCTGGTAATGGGGCTGTCTCTTTGCAGGTCTGAGGCTGTCTTTTTGCAGGTCTGAGGCTCTTCACTGGACTGGGTGCTGTCTTTTTGCTGGTAATGGGGCTGTCTCTTTTCAGGTCTGAATCTGTCTCTTTGCAGGTCTGAGGCTGTCTCTTTGGAGGTCTGAGGGTCTTTGCTGCACTGGGTGCTGTCTCTTTGCTGGTAATGGAGCTGTCTCTTTGCTGGTAATGGGGCTGTCTCCTGGCAGGTCTGGGGTTGTCTCTTTCCAGGTCTGATGCTGTCTCTTTGCAGGCCTGAAGCTGTCTCTTTGCAGATCTGAGGCGCTTTGCTGG
Source organism: Glandirana rugosa (assembly GCA_018402905.1). Lineage (NCBI taxonomy): Eukaryota > Metazoa > Chordata > Amphibia > Anura > Ranidae > Glandirana > Glandirana rugosa. The sequence continues at coordinate 886,154 of BLSH010465173.1, forward strand.
ATTTGGTGCTGTCTCTTTGCTGCTAATGTGGTTGTCTCTTTACAGGTCTGAGGCTCTTTGCTGGACTGGATGCTGTCTCTTTGCTGGTAATGGGGCTTTCTATTTGCAGGTAATGGGGCTGTCTCTTTGCAGGTAACGGGGCTGTCTCTTTGCAGGTCTGAGGCTGTCTCTTTGCTGGTCGAGGCTCTTTGCTGGTAATGAGGCTGTCTCTTTGCAAGTCTGAGGCTGTCTCTTTGCAGGTCTGAGGTGCTTTGCTGGACTGGGTGCTGCCTCTCTGCTGATAATGGGACTGTCTCTTTGCTGGTAATGTGGCTGTCTCTTTGCAGGTCTGAGGCTCTTTGCTGGACTGGGTGCTGTCTCTTTGCTGGTCTGGGGCTGTCTCTTTGCAGGTCTGGGGCTGTCTCTTTGCAAGTCTGAGGCTCTTTGCTGGACTGGGTGCTGTCTCTTTGCTGGTAATAGGGTTGTCTATTTGTGGGTCTGGGGCTGTCTCTTTGCAGGTCTGGGGCTGTCTCTTTGCAGGAAATGGGGCTGTCTCCTTGCTGGTAATGGGGCTGTCTCTTTGCAGGTAATGGGGCTGTCTCTTTGCAGGTAATGGGGCTGTCTTTTTGCAGGTCTGGGGCTATCTCTTTGCAGGTCTGAGGCTGTCTCTTTGCCGGTCTGAGGCTGTCTCTTTGCTGGATTAGGTGCTGTCTCTTTGCTGGTAATGGAGCTGTCTCTTTGCTGATAATGGGGCGGTCTCTTTGCTGGTAATGGAGCTGTCCATTTGTAGGTCTGAGGCTCTTTACAAGTCTGAGGCTTTTTGCTGAACTAGGCACTGCCTCTTTGCTGGTAATGGGGCTGTCTCTTTGAAAGGTCTGAGGCTCTTTGCTGGACTGGGTGCTGTCTCTTTGCTGGTAATGGGGCTGTCTCTTTGCAGGTCTGAGGCTGTCTCTTTTCAGGTCTGAGGCTGTCTCTTTGAAAGGTCTGAGGCTCTTTGCTGGACTGGGTGCTGTCTCTTTGCTGGTATTGGGGCTGTCTCTTTGCAGGTCTGGGGATGTCTCTTTGCAGGTCTGGGGCTGTCTCTTTGCAGGTCTGGGGCTGTCTCTTTGCAGGTAATGGGGCTGTCTCTTTGCAGGTATTGGGGCTGTTTCCTTGCTGGCAATGGGGCTGTCTCTTTGCAGGTCTGGGGCTGTCTCTTTGCAGGTCTGAGGCTGTCTCTTTGCTGGTCTGAGGTGCATTCCTGGACTGGGTGCTGCCTCTTTGCTAATAATGGGACTGTCTCTTTGCTGGTAATGGGGCTGTCTCTTTGCAAGTCTGAGGCTCTTTGCTGGACTGGGTGCTGTCTCTTTGCTGGTAATGGGGTTGTCTATTTGCAGGTCTGGGGCTGTCTCTTTGCAGGTCTGGGGCTGTCTCTTTGCAGGTAATGGGACTGTCTCTTTGCAGGTCTGGGGCTGTCTCTTTGCAGGTCTAGGGCTGTCTCTTTGCAAGTCTGAGGCTGTCTCTTTGCAGGTCTGAGGCTGTCTCTTTGCCGGTCTGAGGCTGTCTCTTTGCTGGTCTGATTCTCTTTGCTGATAATGAGGCTGTCTCTTTGCAGGTCTGAGGCTGTCTCTTTGCAGGTCTGAGGCTCTTTGCTGGATTGGGTGCTGTGTCTTTGCTGGTAATGGAGCTGTCTCTTTGCTGATAATGGGGCGGTCTCTTTGCTGGTAATGGAGCTGTCTATTTGTAGGTCTCAGGCTCTTTGCAAGTCTGAGGCTTTTTGCTGAACTAGGCACTGCCTCTCTGCTGGTAATGGGGCTGTCTCTTTGCGGGTCTGAGGCTGTCTCTTTGAAAGGTCTGAGGCTCTTTGCTGGACTGGGTGCTGTCTCTTTGCTGGTAATGGGGCTGTCTCTTTGCAGGTCTGAGGCTGTCTCTTTTCAGGTCTGAGGCTGTCTCTTTGAAAGGTCTGAGGCTCTTTGCTGGACTGGGTGCTGTCTCTTTGCTGGTATTGGGGCTGTCTCTTTGCAGGTCTGGGGATGTCTCTTTGCAGGTCTGGGGCTGTCTCTTTGCAGGTCTGGGGCTGTCTCTTTGCAGGTAATGGGGCTGTCTCTTTGCAGGTATTGGGGCTGTTTCCTTGCTGGCAATGGGGCTGTCTCTTTGCAGGTCTGGGGCTGTCTCTTTGCAGGTCTGAGGCTGTCTCTTTGCTGGTCTGAGGTGCATTCCTGGACTGGGTGCTGCCTCTTTGCTAATAATGGGACTGTCTCTTTGCTGGTAATGGGGCTGTCTCTTTGCAAGTCTGAGGCTCTTTGCTGGACTGGGTGCTGTCTCTTTGCTGGTAATGGGGTTGTCTATTTGCAGGTCTGGGGCTGTCTCTTTGCAGGTCTGGGGCTGTCTCTTTGCAGGTAATGGGACTGTCTCTTTGCAGGTCTGGGGCTGTCTCTTTGCAGGTCTAGGGCTGTCTCTTTGCAAGTCTGAGGCTGTCTCTTTGCAGGTCTGAGGCTGTCTCTTTGCCGGTCTGAGGCTGTCTCTTTGCTGGTCTGATTCTCTTTGCTGATAATGAGGCTGTCTCTTTGCAGGTCTGAGGCTGTCTCTTTGCAGGTCTGAGGCTCTTTGCTGGATTGGGTGCTGTGTCTTTGCTGGTAATGGAGCTGTCTCTTTGCTGATAATGGGGCGGTCTCTTTGCTGGTAATGGAGCTGTCTATTTGTAGGTCTCAGGCTCTTTGCAAGTCTGAGGCTTTTTGCTGAACTAGGCACTGCCTCTCTGCTGGTAATGGGGCTGTCTCTTTGCGGGTCTGAGGCTGTCTCTTTGAAAGGTCTGAGGCTCTTTGCTGGACTGGGTGCTGTCTCTTTGCTGGTAATGGGGCTGTCTCTTTGCAGGTCTGAGGCTGTCTCTTTTCAGGTCTGAGGCTGTCTCTTTGAAAGGTCTGAGGCTCTTTGCTGGACTGGGTGCTGTCTCTTTGCTGGCAATGAAGCTGTTTCTTTGCTGGACTTTGTGCTGTCTCTTTGCTGGTAATGGGGCTGTCTCTTTGTAGGTCTGGGGCTGTCTCTTTGTAGGTCTGAGGCTGTCTCTTTGCAGGCCTGAGGCTCTTTGCTGGTAATGAGGCAGTCTCTTTGCAGGTCTGAAGCTGTCGCTTTGCAAGTCTGAGGCTGTTTCTTTGCAGGTCTGAGGCTCTTTGCTGGATTGGGTGATGTCTCTTTGCTGGTAATGGAGCTGTCTCTTTGCTGTTAATTGTGCTTTCTCCTTGCAGGTCTGAGGCAGTCTCTTTGCAGGTCTGAGGCTGTCTCTTTGCAAGTCTGAGGCTCTTTGCTGGACTGGGTGCTGTCTATTTGCTGGTAATGGGGCTGTCTCTTTGCAGGTTTGAGGCTGTCTCTTTGCAGGTCTGTGGCTCTTTGCTGGACTGGGTGCTGTCTCTTTGCTGGTAATGGGGCTGTCTCTTTGCAGGTCTGAGGCTCTTTGCTGGACTGGGTGCTGTCTCTTTGCTGGTAATGGAGCTGTCCCTTTGCTGGTAATGGGGCTGTCTCCTTGCACGTCTGGGGTTGTCTCTTTGCAGGTCTGAGGCTGTCTCTTTGCAGGTCTGAGGCTCTTTTCTTAATTGGATGCTGTCTCTTTGCAGGTCTGAGGCTGTCTCTCTGTGGGACTGATGCTCTTTGCTGGACTGGGTGCTGTCTGTATGCTGGTAATGGGGCTGTCTATTTGCAGGTCTGGGGCGGTCTCTTTGCTGGTAATGTGGCTTTCTATTTGCTGGTAATGGGGCTGTCTCTTTGCAGGTCTGAGGTTGTCTCTTTGCATGTCTGAGGTTCTTTGCTGGACTGGGTGTGTTCTCTTTGCTGGTAATGGGGCTGTCTCTTTGCTGGTAATGGTGCTGTCTTTTTGCTGGTAATGGGGCTGTCTCTTTGCAGGTCTGAGGCTGTCTTTTTGCAGGTCTGAGGCTCTTCACTGGACTGGGTGCTGTCTTTTTGCTGGTAATGGGGCTGTCTCTTTTCAGGTCTGAATCTGTCTCTTTGCAGGTCTGAGGCTGTCTCTTTGGAGGTCTGAGGGTCTTTGCTGCACTGGGTGTTGTCTCTTTGCTGGTAATGGAGCTGTCTCTTTGCTGGTAATGGGGCTGTCTCCTGGCAGGTCTGGGGTTGTCTCTTTCCAGGTCTGAAGCGGTCTCTTTGCAGGCCTGAGGCTGTCTCTTTGCAGATCTGAGGCGCTTTTCTGGATTTGGTGCTGTCTCTTTGCTGCTAATGTGTTTGTCTCTTTACAGGTCTGAGGCTCTTTGCTGGACTGGATGCTGTCTCTTTGCTGGTAATGGGGCTTTCTATTTGCAGGTAATGGGGCTGTCTCTTTGCAGGTCTGAGGCTGTCTCTTTGCTGGTTGAGGCTCTTTGCTGGTAATGAGGCTGTCTCTTTGCAAGTCTGAGGCTGTCTCTTTGCTGGTCTGAGGTGCTTTGCTGGACTGGGTGCTGCCTCTCTGCTGATAATGGGACTGTCTCTTTGCTGGTAATGGGGCTGTCTCTTTGCAAGTCTGAGGCTCTTTGCTGGACTGGGTGCTGTCTCTTTGCTGGTATTGGGACTGTCTCTTTGCAGGTCTGGGGCTGTCTCTTTGCAGGTCTGGGGCTGTCTCTTTGCAGGTCTGGGGCTGTCTCTTTGCAGGTAATGTGGCTGTCTCTTTGCAGGTCTGGGTCTGTCTCTTTGCAGGTAATGGGGCTGTCTCTTTGCAGGTGTTGGGGCTGTTTCCTTGCTGGCAATGGGGCTGTCTCTTTGCAGGTCTGGGGCTGTCTCTTTGCAGGTCTGGGGCTGTCTCTTTGCAGGTCTGAGGCTGTCTCTTTGCAGGTCTGAGGCTGTCTCTTTGCTGGTCTGAGGTGCTTTCCTGGACTGGGTGCTGCCTCTTTGCTAATAATGGGACTGTCTCTTTGCTGGTAATGGGGCTGTCTCTTTGCAAGTCTGAGGCTCTTTGCTGGACTGGGTGCTGTCTCTTTGCTGGTAATGGGGTTGTCTATTTGCAGGTCTGGGGCTGTCTCTTTGCAGGTAATGGGGCTGTCTCCTTGCTGGTAATGGGGCTGTCTCTTTGCAAGTAATGGGGCTGTCTCTTTGCAGGTAATAGGGCTGTCTCTTTGCAGGTCTTGGGCTGTCTCTTTGCAAGTCTGAGGCTGTCTCTTTGCAGGTCTGAGGCTGTCTCTTTGCCGGTCCGAGGCTGTCTCTTTGCTGGTCTGAGGCTCTTTGCTGGATTGGGTGCTGTCTCTTTGCTGGTAATGGAGCTGTCTCTTTGCTGATAATGGGGCTGTCTCTTTGCTGGTAATGGAGCTGTCTATTTGTAGGCCTGAGGCTCTTTGCAAGTCTGAGGCTTTTTGCTGGACTAGGCACTGCCTCTTTGCTGGTAATGGGGCTGTCTCTTTGCAGGTCTGAGGCTGTCTCTTTGAAAGGTCTGAGGCTCTTTGCTGGACTGGGTGCTGTCTCTTTGCTGATAATGAGGCTGTCTCTTTGCAGGTCTGAGGCTCTTTGCTGGATTGGGTGCTGTCTCTTTGCTGGTAATGGAGCTGTCTCTTTGCTGATAATGGGGCTGTCTCTTTGCTGGTAATGGAGCTGTCTATTTGTAGGGTCAGGTCGTTTCTCGGAGTCTGGAAAGTTTCTCTGTCGGAGTCTGGACGTTTCTCTGTCGGGGTAATGGTCGTTTCTCCGTCACGGATCAGGTCGTTTTTCGGAGTCTGAACGTTTCTCGGAGTCCGGATGTTTATCTGTCGAGGTAATGGTCGTTTCTCTGTCGGGGTAATAGTCGTTTCTCTGTCGAGGTAATGGTCGTTTCTCTGTCGTGGGTTAGGTCGTTTCTCGGAGTCTG
>BLSH010465173.1:907369-918001 GCA_018402905.1 Glandirana rugosa
GGTCTCTGTGACTGGCTGTGGTCACTGATAGGTGATGGGTGACTGGTGGTGGTCACTGATGGGTGACGGGTCTCTGGTGGTGGTCACTGATGGGTGAAGGGTGTCTGGTGGTGGTCACTGATGGGTAACGGGTGACTGGTGGTGGTCACTGATGGGTGCCGGGTGTGTGGTGGTGGTCACTGATGGGTGACTGGTGGTGGTCACTGATGGGTGACTGGCGGTGGTCACTGATAGGTGCCGCGTGTCTGGCGGTGGTCACTGATGGGTGATGGGTGTCTGGCAGTGGTCACTGATGGGTCATGGGTGACTGGCGGTGGTCACTGATGGGTCATGGGTGACTGGTGGTGGTCACTGATGGGTGACTGGTGGTGATCACTGATGGGTGACTGGCGGTGGTCACTGATGGGTGCCCCGTGTCTGGCGGTGGTCACTGATGGGTGCCGAGTGTCTGGCGGTGGTCACTGATGGGTGACGCGTGTCTGGCGGTGGTCACTAATGGGTGACCGGTGTCTGGTAGTGATCATTAATGCATGACGGGTGACTGGCGGTAGTTACAGATGCGTGATAGATGAGTGGCGGTGGTCACATATGTGTGACGGGTGACAGGTGACTGGTGGTGGTCACTGATGGGTGACGGGTGACAAGTGACTGGCAGTGGTCACTGAAGGGTGACTGGCGGTGGTCACTGATGGGTGACTGGCTGTGGTTACTGATGGGTGATTGGCAGTGGTCACTGATGGGTGACGGGTGACTGGCGGTGGTCACTGATGGGTGACGGGTGGTGGTCAGTGATGGGTGATGGGTGACTGGCGGTGGTCAGTGACGGGTGACATGCCACGGTCACTGACGGGTGATGGGTGACAGGTGCTCTTTATGATGGCAGTCTGATGACAGGTACACTTTATGATGACAGGTACCCTTTATGGGGGCATATGTGGTGACTGTTGGGGTGACTGGTGCATTGGGGGGGCAGGGGGGTCAATGTCAGTGTGCTTGTACTTTGCAGATCAGTAACTCACTGATCCCAGCTCTTCTCTCCTCACACTGGACACTGTGTGAGGAGAGAAGAGCTGGTAACAGTGAGTTACCGCTCTGTTTACATTGGATATGATCGGCTGTGAAGTAGATCACAGCCGATCACAAGGTATCAGCCGCCGGCCGGCAGCTGATACCTGTGTCGGTGGCAGGCAGTGTTCCCCAGGAACACGCTGCAACCGACGCGCACGCGCAGCGCGAACGGCGGACGTGCCATTTGTGCCAATGGCTGTTCACCCCTGTCGGTGAAGCGGCTTGTCCTGGGGACACGCCGACACCGACAGAGCCGGAATGCGCGCGCCCGATCGCGCGCAATCCCGGCTTAAAGGGAGGACATCATATGACGTCCACCCGCAGTAATAGCAGGTCCGCCCCGCCGTCATTTGACGGTGGGCGGACCTGAGGTGGTTAATCAACTGTGTTTACTCTTTAAATCATAATGGCAACAGAAACTACCCAAATGACCCTGATCAAAAGTTTACATACCCTGGCGATTTTGGCTTGATGACATGCACACAAGTTGACACAAAGGGGTTTGAATGACTATTAAATGTAACCATCCTCACCTGTGATCTGTTTGCTTGTAAATAGTGTGTGTGTATGAAAGGTCAGTGAGTTTCTGGACTCCTGACAGCGTTGCAATTTGTGGCCACAATAAGGAGGCACTTGAAGAAAGATGGGCTGCATGGTCGAGTCGCCAGAAGAAAGCAATTACTACGCAAATGCCACAAAGTATCCCACTTACAATACACCAAACAGCACAGAGACAAGTCTCAAACCTTCTGGCACAAAGTAATTTGGGATGATGAGACCAAAATTTAACTTAATACCGTGAATTGCCCCCTTTAACATCAATAACAGCTTGAAGTCTTTTATGGTATTTGTGGCTGAGGCTCTTTGTCTTCTCAGGATGGTAAAGCTACCCATTCATCTTGACAAAAAGCCCAGTTGTGGCTGAAATTTTGAGTTGGTCTACCTGACCGTGGTTTGGTTTCAACAGAACCCCTCATTTTCCACTTCTTAGAATTTGAACACTGCTGATTGGCATTCTCAATTCTTTGGATATCTTTTTATATCCCTTTCCTGTTTTATACAGTTCAAGGTGAGGATGGTTACATTTAATAGCCATTCAAACCCCTTTGTGTCAACTTGTGTGCATATTATCAGGCCAAAACACCAGGGTACGTAAACTTTTGATCAGGGTCATTTGGGTAGTTTATGTTTTCATTGTGATTTAAAAAGAGTAAACACAGTTGATTGATAATAAATGGCTTCAGCCAAACACTAAACATGAGTGAAAAAAATGTTTTTGTTTTATTCATATTCTCTGAAAAAATAGCCAGGGTATGTAAACTTATGAGCACAACTGTATATATATTTGCCTGAACTGCTGGTTAAAAGCTGAAGAGTGGGGATCTTTGAGTGAAACAGTTTTGATTTTGACTGCTGGTGTTTGCAGTTTTTTTGTTTTTTTGGGGGCTTTTTCTTTGCAGCTTTTTAACACTTTTTCTGTCACTTTTTAACCACTTCAGCCCCGGAAGGATTTCCAGCTTTAGGACCGGAGCCCTTTTTGCGATTCGGCGCTGCGTCGCTTTAACTGAAAATTGCGCCGTCGTGCGGCGTTGTACCCAAACTAAATTTGCGTCCTTTTTTTTCCCACAAACAGAGCTTTCTTTTGGTGGTATTTGATCACCGCTGCGTCATTTCTGATCAAAACAAAAGAAGAGCGACAATTTTGCAAAAAAAAACAAATTTCTTACTTTTTGCTAAAATACAAATCCATAAAAAAAAAAATATAAAAAAACATTTTTTTTCACCGTTTTTGGCCGATTTATATTCTTCCTCATATTTGCGATAAAAAAAAATCACAATCGGCGTTTATTGATTGGTTTGCGCAAAAAAAGTGGCCGCATTTACGGATGATGAGAATTCATTTTTGGGTTTTTTTTTTTTTTAATTTTTTACTAGTAATGGCTGCGATCTGCAATTTTTAGCGGTGCTGCGATATTGCAGCGGACATGTCGGACCATTTTGACACTTTTTTGGGACCATTGACATTTATACAGCGATCAGTGCTATAAAAATGCACTGATTACTGTGTAAATGCCATTGGCAGTGAAGGGGTTAACCTGCAGGGGGCGCTCTAAGGGTTAACAGTGTTCCCTGGGCATGTTCTAACTGTGAGGGGACTGCCCTAGCTGGGGAAGGGAAGTGGTCACAGCCTCCATATACAGGAAGGCTGTGATCACAGCCCTTCCCCCTTCACAGAATGGAGGTCCGTGTTTACATACACGGACCTCCGTTCTTTCACTCCGGGGGGGCCATCGCGGGTAGCCGGCGAAGCCGCCGCACCCGCTCCCTGGCCCTCCCCAAACACAGTGAGCGTTATTGCAGCCGCCGTCATATGACGGCGATTTGCGATAACGAACCACCTTGTAGCCGTCAACCTGCGGTTGGCGGTCGGCAAGTGGTTAAATAGCTTTTTTTTCTTTCCTTCCTTCAGAGTACTAATTAAGGGGAGTGGTTAATTGGTCACAGATGATTCAATTCCTATAAAGCTCTCTGTAGAACTCATTTCAGAGCTTGCTCATCTTGAGCTTGCTGGACCTCTGACCTAGTGGACCTTGACTAAGTGGTGAGTTAAAAACCAGAGTTTAAAACAGGAGATTATAATAGGAGTCTTCAGAACCTGTAAGTAACATCTGAAATGTCCTGCTATTAGTGTTGTTGTATCTGGGAAAATGTGTGATAGCAAGATTGAAGGTTTTGTACAGTGCACAGTGTGCCACATGTATGCAATTATGGAGCAACTGCTCCAGGATGGATACTGCTGCGACAGATGTGAGCAGGTTGCCCTTCTGGAAGCTCACATTAGAGATCTGGAGGAGCAATTTGCAACGCTGGGCAGAGCTGTCAACCTTGATAGGGGTCCTCTGCTCACTGAGCAGGTGGCTAGTAGGGTTAATGGGGAGGGTGGAGGGGTAAGTCAGGATTATAAGGTAGGTAGATGGGTTAATACAGTTAGAGGGAGTAGTAGGGGATCAAAGAAAAGGAAGGCCAGCCCTGGGTTTGAGCACTCTAACAGATTTTCCAAGTTGAGTGAAGATGTGGGGGTGGCAAACTCAGAGGTGGCAGCCCTAGATGTCACTGCTCCTCCTAACAGCCGGGAGAGCAGCTCATCTAGTAGGGGTGGTAGGGGTAGTGCAGGTAGGCCTAGATTAGTGGTTCTCAACTCCTATCCTCAGGACCCACCAACAGGCCAGATTTTCAGTATTACCTTGGGGAGATGCAGACTAGAATACAGCAATAACTGAGCAGCAAATGATATCACCTGTGATGTTTTTTTAGTTATCCTGCAAACCTGGCCTGTTAGTGGGTCCCGAGGATAGGAGTTGAGATAGGACTTGAGAACCACTGGCCTAGACAGTTGGTGGTAATTGGGGATTCTATAATTAGAAGGACTGATAGAATAATGTGTTGCCAGGATCGCCTCAACAGAATGTTCTGCTGTCTCCCTGGTGCCAGGGTTCGGCACGTGGTGGACCGGGTCGATAAATTAGTGGGAGGGGCTGGGCATGACCCAGCTGTCTTGGTCCACGTTGGAACCAATGACAGAATATATGGAAGGTGGAGGCTCCTTAAGAACCAATTTAAAGAATTAGATTGCAAGTTGAAGGTAAGGGCCTCCAAGGCAATATTCTCTGAAATATTGCCTGTGCCATGCACAACACAGGAAAGGCAGGGGGAGATTAGAGCCCTGAATGCATGGCTAAAGACCTGCTGTAAGGAGGAGGGCTTTGGGTTTTTAGAGCACTGGGTTGACTTTTCATTGGGGTACAACCTATATGCTAAAGATGGTTTGCACCTAAGTGGAAGGGGGTCTGTTGTGCTAGGGGAGAGGTTTATGGGAAAGCTAGAGGAGTATTTAAACTAGGATTGAGGGAGGTGCATTAGACTATAACTGGGTAGACAGGTCAGACAGGGGTCCGCCCCTATCGGTGGGTGGAATAGGGAAAGATGTGGGGAGGGCTAAGGAATTTGATATGAAGGTTCCCATGTCAACCATTGGAAATGGTACTGTTTGTACTAAAATTATAAATATGTAAAGTACATGTGCAAAATGTGACAGTGAATTAAAGTGTTTTTTCACCAATGCCAGGAATCTGCCAAGCAAAATAGGTGAGTTGGAAGCTCTGGTGCATGAGGAGAACTATGATTTGATTGATATAACTGAATCGTGGCTTCATTCTTCACATGACTGGGCTATTAATATTCCTGCCTATGCTCTCTTTCAGAAAGACAGGGTAAAACGGAAGGGTGGGGGTGTATTTCTCTATGTGAGAAGTGATCTGAAAGTGAGTGTGAATGAGGACCTAGTTGATGGAGAGTGTGATGAGTCTGAAGCATTATGGGTAGATATGAATATGGGTGTGCACACTACAAAGGTTATCATTGGAGTTTGTTATAGACCTCCCAATGTTAAAGAGGAGGTGGAGACTCTGCTCCTTGCACAGATGGAAAGAGCTGCAAGGCTGATAATAATGGGGGATTTTAACTACCCGGAAATTAACTGGAGTAATGGCACTGCTGGGACAGCTAAAGGGCAACAATTTATAAACCTATTACAGGACAGTTTTATGGTCTGGTTTATTGAGGCCCCAACTAGGAATGATGCTTTGCTGGACCTGGTAATCTCAAACCATGCAGAGCTTTTTTTGCTGTTTTTTTTTGCCTTCCTCTGGATCAACTGTTGGTGAAGGATTGTATATGGGATTGTATGGTTATATATAATTTTTTTTTTTGGTTGAACTAGATGGACTAGTGTCTTTTTTCAACCTGACTAAATATGTAACTTATATATTATATATATATCTCTATCTATACAAAATGGTTTGCTTTTCAGTTCTATTTTAAACTGAATGGGTTGTTTTACAAGGTGATCGCTTACAATCACTTTACTATCAGAGAAGAGATTTGGTCAGTCAGTTTTTAGCAGAAAGGTTTAATGACCTTTACATCAAAGGCATCTGCTCTTGTATGATCACCTTAATGCTGGGAGCAGGAGATTGTGACCGACTCCCTATGGAACCGGCTCACACATCTCTGCAGCGGCTCCGGTGAGAATTTGCACAGGGGTCCTGTGCGTCTTTTGGTCCGTTTCAGGTCCAAATTCAGCCCAAAATCGGGCACGAAACGATAAATGGGGACGCACCGGACCCCTGCTGTGAGCCGGAGCGTGGTGCGGTGTGAACCCAGCCTAAAGCAATAAGATCTTCTTCAATCTTAAATATACAAGGCTGCACACAAGGGCACAATGTGAAGATCAGTGAAAACTACTGTAGGTAAAATAAAATGAGCAAGCGTTTCCCAAAGAGCTATCAATCAGAAACAACCTTTAGCATAGGACAGTTCACACTGAATGCGGGTTTGAAATTGTGAGTTCAGCGGAACTCGCATGATTTCAAACCGGCATTTCAGTCCGACTTCGAGGCGATTTGAGGGACATCTGTGTGGGTTCATGAACAGACGTCTATTGAAATTGCCTCCGAAGCCATCAAAGGTATTGCAGGAACTACTTTTGGGAATCGGTGCGGCACCAGAAAGTCGGCGTTGCCGGCAACAGGCTCTGATTTGGCATGCGATATGACATTTCAAATCGGCCCAATGTGAATGGGGCTTAATCCTATGGTTAAATTAAAACACAAATTGTGCCCCCCCCCCAGCCTCATAGTTTTATTAATCAGCCCAAATCATATTTTAATTCAACAGAATGACCACAGACATTTCCAGTGGTATAATTATTACTGTGGCAACGCACACAGCTGCCATGGGGTCTATGGGCAGGGGCAGCTGAACACCAAAAATTAATTCACATAAGAATATTCTTTATCCCGCTTCATTTTACCCACCTTTAATGATCATTTAAATCACTGGCTCACACTGAAAATTATGGACTACTTGGCTGCACATTGATCTGCTGTTTTTGAGTTAAAGTGATTGTAAAGGCTAATTAAAAAAAAAAAAAAAAATAGCAAACATGCCATACTCACCTCCTTTGTGCATCGGTTTTGCACAGAGTGGCCCCTAACCCTGTCTTCTGGGGCCCTCCAGCGGTGCTCCGGGCTCCTCCTCTTCTCAAGTGACCACCCAGCTTCTCTGGGGTCACCGGTGCAGGCACGCTCCCGAGTCCTGCTGTGTGTATTCACACAAACAGCGGGACTCGGCCCGCCCCCCGGCTCACTGGACTTGATTGACAGCCGCGGGAGCCAATGGCTCTACAGCTATCAATCCAGCCAATGAGAAACGGAGCAGCTCGAGTGAGCTCCGAGGCTCGTCCTTGCCGCAGAATCTCTTCGGGCTCATAGAATATTAACATTATAATGCAATTACTGACACTGAGCAGTATCAGATTATGTTGTTCAATATTCAGGTTTCATAGTTTTTTTGCACAATGAATAAATGAAAATTTCTTCAAAATGTTTTATTATGTTGCAACACACCCAAGACAGCCATACAATATTAGATTTTCAAATGAATGTTTGTATAAAAATTCATATGAAAAATCATCGTACATTCAATGGCTTAACAAATGTCTTTGAAATTAGTTCAACATTTTGTTTGCTTTAAACATTCTATTTTGGAACAAATTGGCTTTACTGAACGAAAACCACATACACTGTTAGAAATTTGTTCAAGAAAAAAAGAAATTCCATTCTGATCTTTTGAGTTTTCTCTTCACTGTGGCCAAAAACAAATGATTAGAAAATCGAACGCATCCACACGGCAACTGTTTTACATGTTAGCAGAGACGGCTGCATCTATCCTGCGGGTCGGGAGAAGCAGCGGTCGGAGAGAAGAAGGGCAGTGACCTGGCACCATCCGATCTCTGGCACTACACTGAGCCACTGCTATTTTTATTAATTCCTTTGTGAGTACCCTAATGTAGGGGGTTGGCTTTATATGTACAATAAACTTCTTGGTTTTTAATGATAAGGCACTATGTGGAGCTGTCTTCTTATCTTTCCCTTACCAATATAAAGGAGTGTCTGAGACGTGCCGCTGGTGAAAACTCAGAGAGATCGTATCTACTGATAGAGATCGTAACAGTGTGTGGTGGGAGAGGCGATTGATTTGACCAGATCATCACAGGGACACTAATAGGAGAGATCCAGAGCATCATTGTTGAGAGCTATTTTATCAGACACACGAAGTGGCCGAACACGAGAGTGTGAGGCAATCAACTCTGGTGAGTGAGATTCCTGGTGGGAGATGGTGAAGATCTGACTGTGTATGCTATATATGAAGATCTGCCGGGAGCTCTATTTGTAGCTCTAGGAATTCCATATACATTTATATTAAGAGGAATATTGGAACTGATTATTAGCGCTACATGTTATCACAAATGTATGGGACATTTTGTTGATACAATTTGCAAACAGAAAATCGAACAAACATCCCTAAAATTAAAAAATTTCAACACTAAAATTCTACTAGTGCATAGCCAACTTAAAGCGGTTGTAAACCGCAGATGTTGGGCAAAAAAAAAAAAAAACACACCGCACTTGCAAAGCATTGCATACTAGCACATTATGGAATACTCACCTTGGAACGAAGCCCTCTAGCACTGTACTGTCCCCACTGAGAAGTCTGACATGTTCCCCCGGTCTGTCTTTCAGGTTCACGCACTCCAGCTAGGTGATTGGCCGGAGCCGCGATGACGTCACTCCCGCGCATGCGGATGGGAGCCCTTGTTTCGGTACGAAGCTCTGAAGTTCCAGCAAGGTATCCCGGACCTTCAGAGCGCATGCACCAGTGATGTCACTGGCTGCATGCAGGGTAAATATGTCCTAAAGGGTTCACGTTTAGGAGATATTCACTTTACCTACAGGTAAGCCTTATTATAGGCTTACCTGTAGGTAAAAATGACCAACCGCTTTAAGACTTCCAAACATGGGATTATACACTCTATGATGAACATTACATAAAATAAAGTAAAGATGAAGAAAAGAGCCAGTTGACCCAACATTTAAGTTCTGAGTAGATGTAGGTCATTTTTTTTTTTTTTTTTTAAATCTTGGAGCAATGGTGGTGAAATTTGTTTCATGTGTGTCTGCCCATAGAAAATAGGGTCTCACTCATTTTGCTGGATAATGATGGATGAGGATTATGCAGAAAAAGCAAGCCTTCCCCTGCTGCAACAGAAGATGTGACAGGAGAGATTTTATGGCTTAGGAAGATACAAGAACCCCACACAGGGATCTGAAAACAGAATCCCAGAGAGATAGATGTCCTGGGGTGGAGATTTAGCTCAGCAGAAGCTACTAATTTCTATCAGTTTTTGGGTGGGCCAGTTAATAGGATATTCTATTACAGCTCCTTTGTAGCACCAAAATGATTGCATGGTGTGAACTATGACATATTACCAGGGGACAAGACCTGGTGGAATGGGAATGGATAGAGTTAACAGCCATTGACCAAGACTTGTTAATACCCTGTTGCCAACGCATCAAAATGCATGTTACATGCGCTGACACTGACTTCATTAGGTCTCCAAATGCACTAGAACTCTGCAATGTTGTATTTTCCAAAATGCACAGCCACATCCACGTCACCCGCTCACTGTGCACTCATGCCCCCTCCCCATCATCAGGTTAAAAAAAAAAAATGGGAAAGACTCCATGGATCATTTGATCTTTTTACTGCCATCACTCTAGCTTTCAATGTTTTACTGAAATTAGATAATAATTAAAAGGTGAAGCGAGTGCATGTGTTTTAGCATGTCAAAAAACACAAAAGTATAAAATAGGCCTTATTCTGTGATGTGAACCCTCCAAGTGCCAAATGTTAAAGAAAAAATGTACAAGAAAATGTCACCTACTGTATGTGTTTAAACGTCTATATGAACAATGCAAAGATTGCATTGTTCCAGGTCAAGTACCAGAGGGGTTACAGTGTGGGTGTCACCACAAAGGCTATTTTGTCTGTACTGCCACAATCTCCTGCAGTTACTGCTTTTAAGCTGATTTTTGGGCAACTTGCTTGTAGCATTGCATGACTGTGTGTGAGTAGAAGTTTAGTGTTTGGAGGTCCTCGCAATAACAAATGCTTTTTTTTATAGGACCCTGCAATTAAATTGCTGGTATGTTGAGCCCCACCATATGAAGGCACGTTTCCTAGGGTCACAAATGATCTGAACAGTGTTGGAAATTAAACATTGTACAATTTACGAAATGAGTGCCCATGGAAAAACGCACATGCAATAAAGTTCTCACCACAGATAAAGGACGAATATTAGCATTTAAGTGTTGAATAGTGTTGAGCGAACCCGGACTGTAACGTTCGGGTCCGTACCGAACTTTCGGCTGTCCGGGGCACGGACCCGTACCCGGACATTTCAAAAATCGTTCGGGTTCGGTCCGGGGTTCTGCTATTTTACTCCACGTGTTGAGAAGCTGCAGGGCAGCCAATCAACAAACAGGCCCATGCCCAGGCACGGGGCCTGTCGGCTTTCAAGCCATGCCTGGGCTTGCAATGTCAGGCCCAAGCGAGTTGTGATAAGTTGTGAATTTACGATTATAAGCAGGAAATAGACACCAC
>BLSH010465173.1:931309-946222 GCA_018402905.1 Glandirana rugosa
TCTGCAACTCAAAGCAGCGGTATGTGAAATCTCTAATTTCTGCTATCTGTCCACAGAGCAACAGCACAGACAGCAGTAGTAAAGTAATCTATCTCAGGATGCAGGATCAGGTCTTAAAATGTCTCAAATCTCTCCCTCAAGCTTTCAGCTTCCTTTCCCTACACTAACCCAAGGAGCATGTGATTGCAGCACTGTGCCTCCAGCTTATAAAGAGGCTGGGTCACATGATGCACTGGCCAATCACAGCCATGCCATTAGTAGGCATGGCTGTGATGGCTTCTAAGGGCAAACCAGTGAAACGCTTGTTGATTGGCTGCCCTGCAGCTTCTCAACACGTGGAGTAAAATAGCAGAACCCCGGACCGAACCCGAACGATTTTTGAAATGTCCGGGTCCGTGCCACGGACACCCGAAAGTTCGGTTCGGACCCGAACGTTACAGTCCGGGTTCGCTCAACACTAGTCCTGATTGTATTGTGGGTGTATTGTCCTGTTATCGGGGGAAAACATACATATTTAGTAGCAAGTGTGCTGAGTGCAAGTTAGAAATAAACCCACACACCCTCTCCAAGCCATCTCCCCCTTATGTCCCGAAGCCTGCAAAATTCTACCTTAGTCTCACAAAGGATGACATTGATTTTCTAGCTGCACACCACACTGTACAAACTCCCACTGCACCCCGTCCACCAGTCCCAGTGTCCACGCAGAGAACATCAGTACAGCATGCTGCCCCTACTGTACAGACCCCTTCAAATCAGGGTGGGGCCATGGGAGGAACTGGTATAGGAACTACTG
Organism: Glandirana rugosa; assembly: GCA_018402905.1. Classification (NCBI taxonomy): domain Eukaryota; kingdom Metazoa; phylum Chordata; class Amphibia; order Anura; family Ranidae; genus Glandirana; species Glandirana rugosa. The sequence goes on from BLSH010465173.1 coordinate 932,103, forward strand.
AAGCTGATGATTCTCATACTGAGGAACCCATCAGCTCAGACTCTCTCTGTTGGTCAGATTCGCTGATGCAGCAGATTTGACTAACATCTTAAGTCCCTCACATACATGAGATGGGACCCAATATGGTGCCAATTCATCCAATGCTACACACCAAAACCTTTAAAACCCCACCCTTACCCATCATAGATGACACGGGAGAAAGTTCACTTATATGGCACAGAATATTTGATATGTTGTCAGAAAGGAAATATGGGATGAGCACTATGGCTGCCCGTTTTGATCATAGAAGCTACAGTATGTGAAGTACGGGAGTACAGTAAAGGGATATCAGAACAATATAAGGAAGGTAAAACTTAATTTAAGCAGGGAAATATTAAAGAGAGTTAAAAGAAAGTGATAGAATGATATGCATGTGTTGTATACAAATGGGAAAGGTGTAAGTGATTTTAGAGAGATCATTGTGTATGTGTGTGAATGCTGAAACCTTTAGTCCCACATCATGTGTGCCCGGTGCAGCTGTGACCCCCTACCAAAGAATGTGCTGGATGAGGCATGTAGCAAGGACACAATGATATGACTACACGCATATCATAACAAAATGTGCTGAGTGAATTAATCTAATGATAAACAATGGGATCACAATTATTTTGAATCTGTTTTACAAACATGGTAAAATGAAGGTTACATTTAAACGTGTACATAGAAAAGTGCACAAAGTATAGAATTAAATGAAATATCCTTTGATAGTGGAAATAGTATATTTAATTAAAAAAAGGGGGAAATTAAGTAAAATGTCCTCCTTTAAGGAAATATATCTGTGGATATATTAGAATTAGGGTGTGATATTGAGATTATCACTGGAGTATTAATTTCTGATATGTGAGAGTAACTAATAAAAATGTAAATATAACTGATAATCCCATCACATACAGTCCACACACCCTGTTAGGATGGATGTCACCTGCAGCCAGCTGTTTTATAGTTTTTGATCTGGCCGAGGGCTTTCTGTTCTGTCATATACAGATTGTTGGTACTTTTGTTTTTATTTTAGTAGAGAGGTGGATTTGACCCACCTTTTTCTCCCTCTCATTCTGTGTGTTTGTAAAAATGTACATAGAGATAAACTGTGTAAGATATCCTGCATGAGGACTAGGTCTCTGAAATGTAGACATTTTTAAATACTTTTGTAGAAATAAAATCCTAGTTGAAAGGATTAGTTTTGCTATGTAATTCTATGAATCCAGGATTATTATAATTATTTAAATGTTTGGTTCTCCATTCCAGGCTACTGGGCGTGGAAAGGGAAAAGGCTCCACCCACTGATAAAAACCGGGTTGTACCCTTTAATGAAAATCATTTGAACAAGACAGTTGACTAGTAAAGACCAGGCTTAGCTGATCTTTACTTAACATTATATGATAGGACATGGGTGAATGATCACTGGAGATGTATGTCTATGTATGTATCTTTTTGATTAATGATTGTAATGAAGTGTGATACTTTAAAATACAACACTAATGATTGTTTTATAAGTTTTTTTGTTAATACAGAAGTTCTCAAGATCTGTATGGGAAGAGGTTGAAATAGAAAAATCAATGGATTTGGTGATGTATAATCTTTGTGCAAAATGTTATGTACATACTATAAAGGTTATGGTGAATTATTAGTGATAATTTTTTTTTTTTTTCAAGGGTAAGTTTTTATTTGTTTCCACACATACAAACATAAAAGTTCACAACCAAAGATATAATTACATACATTTCGTAGTCAATATCCATATGTACGTACATTGTCTGATATTTCCACCAGTTCTTCAAGAAAACAAAAACTTTCATTAAAGCATACCTTTTACTATTTTGTTGTATTTGCGTTCATATTAATAATCTAAATCTGTCTGGGGTATAAACAAAAGACAAAGGAAGAGAGATGCACATGAACAGAAGCTTCAGAGCAAGAGCTTTAGTGCTAGTTATCTCTCAGTACTGCCCTCTAGGTGTGTAACTCAATGAAGCTTCACACATCCAACTCCCCCACCACTGAATCTACCCATCCCCCCCATACTTTCCCAAACTTTTTTGGGCAGCCCCTTGCAATATAGGTCAGTTTGATTAATGGTAAAGCTTTTTTAATCATGTCCAACCACATTTGTACTGAAGGAGGGGACTCATCCTTCCATTTAGCCTTTTTAGCATAAAAGAATACCACCCGTAAAAGGGTCTTATTGGAATTAGTAATCTCCTCCTCCCCAAAGTGACCCAACAAGCATCTAGCCGGGGAATATATATTCGAGTACAGGATTCCTTTCCAGAAGTGCTTCACCTTATGGCACTGCCAAACCATATGAAAGAAGTCACCCTCCCCCAAACGGCAACGTTGGCAATCAGGCGATTCCCCTCTGCTAATTTGTATAGTCGTGAGGGTGTATAATAAACTCTATGCAGGTAGTAAAATTGAGTTACTTTATCTCTAGTGGATATCACTGCAGGTAACGTATTTCCAAGTATCTCCAACCACGACTCCTCATCCAATTCTGGGAAGTCTTTTTTCCATTGAGTTGCTATTTTTTCCACCCTGGTGGAGGTGGAAGTCAATAGTAGGAGATAGTATCTGGAAATGAGTTTTGTGTGATCTTCCTCGAACATCAACCTCTCCAGTGCAGTGGGGGCGAGGGACACCTCACGCAGGCCAAGCTGCGCCGCCACAGCATGCCGGAGCTGAAGATATCGATAAAAAAAGTTGTTCGGGACTCCATATTCTAGGTGGAGATCTTGAAACGTTTTGGGCACCCCGTCAGTAAACAGCTGATGTGCATACTTGATACCATAAGTCGACCAGCACTCAGCATCTGGAATTTTGTCTATTTCCCTCAGCTGAGCGTTACACCAGAGGGGAGTGTTAGGGGATGTATTAAGTGATGGTCCTCCTGTTTTATTATTACAGATATGAAAGATCTTATAAGCTAATTTAATCAGTTCTGCCCCCTTTTGGGGGTATGGGCCATTTCTATACAAAACGTTGATCAGTGTCTCATAGGACCCTATCACCGCTGCCTGAGTGGCTACCGACACTATTTCAGCATCAGGAAAGAACCACCAATGAATGTGCGTCAACTGTGAAGCAAGGTAGTAGGTATAGAGGTTTGGCAAAGCCAACCCTCCAGCTTGTTTAGGTAACTGTAGCGTCTCAAGAGAGATCCTGGGTGCTCTGGCCCCCCATATAAATGATAGAATTATGGAGTTGATTTCTTTAAAGAGAGCCTTTGGAAGATATACAGGAGAATGCCAGAATACATAAAGGAAGCGTGGTAAGTAAATCATTTTAAGGATAGCTATACGCCCCATGAGGTTAAGGGGGAGCTTTTCCCATGTCTGCAAATCTCGTTTCATTTTGGTAAGTAATGGGGTCAGATTATTTTCTACATACTTGTCTAAGGGCAGCTGAATTTCTATACCCAAATACCTGAATTTGGACACTAACTGTAAAGGGATATCCGATGGCATCGATGGAGTATACTGAGGATCAAATGTAAAGAGCACGGACTTGCCCCAGTTCACCTTGAACCCGGAACAAGATCCGAACTCTGTAATAAGGTCCATTGCCCTAACCAAGGACCTCCCTGCATCGGACAAATACAGTAGCATATCGTCTGCATACAGGGAGGTTTTCTCTTACAAGGAATTTACTCGACAACCCCTTGCTCCCTCTTCCACTCTCAACTTCACCACCAGCGGTTCAATAACAAGGGCAAACAGCAGGGGCGAAAGAGGGCACCCCTGCCATGTGCCCCGCTCTATCTGGAATTGTTCAGTGATAATATGGTTAACCCTGATATGGGCCACAGGGTTCGTGTATAATAACCTTACCCATGTTACAAAGTTAGGCCCAAAACCCATCCTTCTAAGGACCGCTAGCAAATAAGGCCATTCAACAGAATCGAATGCCTTATGTGCATCCAGAGACACAACAACCCTGGTATCCGTTACTGGTCCCTCTGTCTGAAGAATTGTGAATAGTCGCCTAAGATTAATGGCAGTGGAGCGCGTTGGTATGAAGCCTGTTTGGTCCTGATAAATAAGGGAGGAAATTATTTTGTTCAACCTTTTAGCTAGTAATTTGGCCAGGATTTTACCATCCACATTGATTAGTGATATCGGCCTATAGGACTCACATAGGGAGAGATCTTTATGTGGTTTAGGGATCAACACAATCAAAGCCTCCCGAAGGGACTCAGGAAGTGACCCCTTATGGAAGGCCTCCCTATAAACCTCCAACAGTTTCTGTGCAAAAAACTCATGATACGTACAATCCACTCCACAGGATAGCCATCAGGACCTGGCGTTTTGTTAGGTGTGAGTGAGCGCATTGCCGCCCCTATCTCCTCAGCTCAAATGGGGCGATCCAATTCTCCTGACACCTCATGGGACAACGTGCACAAGGGAAGGTCGTCAAGATAGGTTAGGATTTCCTCCTCCCCCCAACTCACATGTGAGGTGTATAGGGAGGAGTAAAACTGCACAAAAGCCCCCGCTATATCCTCAGGGGATTTACAAAGAGTCCACTTGTCATCATAGACGTAGGGGATAGACGTCGATAAGTGTTGTGAGTGAGCTAAATAAGCCAATATTTTACTCTTCTTATCCCCGTATTCAAAAATTCTCTCTGATTGATATAACAATTTTTTTTGAGTTTTTTCTAACAGAGTCAGGTCCAATTTTTGTGCAAGTATACGCCAGTTCCTGAAGTTATCTGAGGATGAATTTCTAATGTAGTCCGCCTCTGCAGCCGTGACTGCCTGCTCCGCCTCTCTAATCTTATAGTCTCTGTCAGCTCTCAACTTCTTAATTGTTATGGCAATAGAGCCCCTAAGGGTAGCCCTAAATGCATCCCAGGTAATATGCAAGGGAACCTCCTCCCCATTCTCTTCCCAGAATGATTTGATGGCAGAGGCCATCTGGCCAGCAAAGCATTCCTCCTGTAACCACAGTGGGCTCAGTCGCCACACCTTATGTCCAGGCGACTGACCCAGAATAAAAGTTAGTAGTAATGGTGAGTGGTCTGAGACCGCTCTAGGGAGATATTGTATGTCCAGCACCCTATGCAGCGCCCCCCTAGAAATCCAGCACATATCAATTTGTGACAATGTGCCATATGTGGAGGAAAAGCAAGAGTATTCCCTCTCCTCCGGATGCTTCCACCTCCAGGCCTCCACCAGGTCGTACTGAGGCAGTATGGCTGCCAGAGGGGCATTGCATCTGGCGGTGGCATGTAAGCGGTCCATATTGGGAGAGAGTACTGTATTCAGATCGCCCGCTAGTATAATAGGCCCCTCCGCCACTTCCAGAATTTTAGACATCATACCTTCCATTGTTGCCCCTACAAAGGGGGGCGGTATATATATTGACACAAGGGTTTACGGCATATTATCTATTAATATAACTGCTACTGCATATCTCCCATATGGGTCAGTGACAATATCCTTAGGGATGCACGGAAGAGATTTGGCTATAAGAATTGATACCCCCCTGGCATAATGGAGTACATGGAGTGATAAGCATGACCAATATACGCCCTTTTGAGAGCTAAAATCCTAGATTATGTGAGATGCGTTTCCTGTAACATAATTACCTGGGGTTTATACCTTAGAATATATTTGAATACCAAAGCCCTCTTGATCTTAGCATTCATACCCCTAACATTCCATGATAAAACATTAAGAGTCCTCTCATTGGGCCCCATTTTTCCCATCCATGAGAATATTTAGGCCTTCACCAGCTGGTGATGGCTCTAAGTGTGCAGAATATGTAGCAGACAATGTTCCAGGTTGTGATATTGGCCAATGAGACCCTGTAGTATGCCAAGGTCGCCAGTCAAAGAAGTTGGGAGTTCGATGATGTGAGTAGTTTATTACGGTGAAAAAAATGGATGACAACAGGTCAATCTCCCACAAAGTGTTACCCAACCAGTCACTTACTCTACCGGTGTGAACATCTGCACCTATGCAAAACAGTTCCAACCCCCCCCAACCTACCCACAAACCCCAACATTTTGCAGGTTTTCATCCCTGTAACCAAGAACCAACTCAGAACCAGTCACACCCCAACAAGGGGAGTCCTCCTTTGATCCAGGTAAGGAGGAAAAAATGGGGTTGGAGGCGAGGCCTGTATGGGAGCCCCCACGTACCACACCATAGTTCAATATATGTGCGCCAACCTTCCGTGCTTCAAGCAAATTGGGATAAACAAAACATGGCTCAAAAGGTTTAGGTATGAAGGCCCATCATTATGTCAGATATCTTGCAATCTCAAATGTCAGGTGAGAGATTGAGACAACCGCTTCAGGCATTGCCCAGGGAGTCCAGCCATGCATCTGCCTCTCTGGGGGAGAGAAAGAAATTAGTCTTTCCTTTGTGAACAACTCTGAGCTTCGCTGGATAAAGCATGCCATATAGTAGATTGCGTTCTCTCATCCTGTGTTTGATATTTAGGAAGGCCGCCCTCTGTTTCTGCGTGGCTGCTGAGAAATCGGGAAAAATGGCTATGCGATTACCGTTGTACATAATGTCTGGCAGGTTCCTAGCATGCCTCAGGATGAGTTCTTTGTCTCTAAAGTAAAGGAACCGGGCCAGCATGGGTCTGGGCTGCCGTCTAGGCGGGGGAGCCCGCAAAGGCACGCGGTGAGCTCTCTCTATGGCAAACATGTTAGAGAACCCTTCCCTGCCAAATATCTGAGTTAGCCATGATAATAAAAACTCCTCAGGCTGTTTCCCTTCCGAGCCCTCCAGGAAGCCCAGAAATCTTAAATTGTTCCCGCAGAGGCGATCTTCTATGTCTCCCAGCTTGGCCTCCTGGGACCTGTGGTCCGCAGCTATGTCTCTAACTGATATCATGAGGGGGTTCAGATCATCTTCTATGCCGCTGATCCGCTGCTCAGCATTAGCCACTCTGTGTCGGATCTTGTGCACATCCTCCTTCAATAATGCAAAAGTCTATGCGGATAGTGTCTATCTGTGAGGTAATTGAGGCGTGTGATGATTTAATGGCTGCCATGATATCTGCCAGGGACAGTTCACCCACCTGTGTCACCGCATCTCCCGCCGCTCTCTCCAACTGTGGAGGGACCTGGCACGTTAGTGGATCTGTCCCCTCCATCCACTCTGTCTCTCCCTCAGCCCAGAGCTGGGGATCCCCGTCCTGCGACTGCCTCCGTGAGGACCGCGTGGTGCTGGCGCCATCTTGGCCGGTCCCATGTGCGAATTTGGAGAGTCGTTCCGCGGGGGTAGGAGGCATGCTGGGCCCAATCTTCAGCATCACTAAATGCAGGGAGGCTTCAGCAGTCTATCGGTGCCTTTGTGAGCGAAAAAACTGTGATTTTGGCTACTCAGGATCCGTCAGGATGTTTGTGTAGTACGGAGCTCCGGCTTTCTGCTGCTCACATCCCGGAAGTCAGGCCACGCCCCCCATTAGTGATAATTTTTGATGGACGTCCTTTAATGAAAATCCACGTGGTGATTAATTAATTAATTAATGAGCTCATTTAACATGAGTAGAAAAGAGTGCACTCTTATTAAACAACATGGCCATATGGTTTGTATTTTGTGATTCATGTGTGTTTATTGCTAACCAGTTTATTTCTAGGAGGGAAATGTGATGATTGTTCACTTTCATTTTGTTTAGTTTCTAGAAAAAAGTAAAGCATCAATCCACCTGTCTGATATGGTATGATGTCCGAGAACTAAAGATGAAGATTACAGCACACATTGACAGCTTGCATCACCATACTTGTTAACCTTTAGTTTATTCATGTAAACATTAATATCAAAACCACAAAGAAGGGTGGGATTGTAGTGCAATCCACCAAGGTCCCAATAATTTCCTTCCTAACACTGATTGTGACAGACACCCACAGCCCACCTCCAGGTAGGACAGATTATGGGCAGAAAATTATTTTACTCCCTACAAGGCCACTCTTAAGATATGGGCAAAGCCGGTGTACCATAAATAGTATTCCTTTTCTATAAATAGTATCCTTTTCTATAAGAAAAGGAGGAAGGTATTGCCCCAGTGGTAGCTACAGATTTGTACAGGATCTGAGAGCCATAAATGAACTTGTGGTCCCCATTGCCCCTATAGTGCCACATGTGCCATTACTCCTGTCCTCCATTCCATCCGATGCAGAGTGTTTTACAGTGCAAATGTTTTTTTTTTTTTGTCCCTGTGGATAAGGAGACAAGGCCAATCTTTGCCTTGTGTTTAAAGAATCGCCAATTTATCTGGTGTAGAATGCCCCAGGGCTATGTGGACTCACCTGTAGTCTACTCGATTGTGCTCCAGGCCACACACTGAGGTCCTGGACTTCCCGTCAAGGTTCAGTCCTACTTCAAATCAGGCAGCCGGACAGGAGGACAGTGTGGATCTCATATACTGTGTGTTTGAAAGTGATCATAAAGTGTTTAGAAAGAAATTGCAGTGGTACCAGGAAACTTTTGTGTACCTTGGTTTTGTCTTCACAAAAGGAGAAAGGAAAGTCAGTCACAAGAGAGCTGTGGCTCTCATGGGTCTGCCCCGCCCATTGACCAAGAAGGACATGCTTACCTTCCTTGTCATGATTGGTTACTGCCGCCAATGAATACCTGACTGTTCCTATTATGACAATCTCCTGAGACATACCACAGGTTCTGATATGCCAGATTGTGTAAAAGGGAATGTGTAATGTTTTTGTGTATTTGAAAAGTGCTATGTTAACGGCTCCTAGTCTAGGCCTGCCTGATTCCAGGGACAACTGTAAAACGATGGCGGGAGTCCTAGCTCGGGAACATGGAGGCAAGCTCTGCCCTGTTGTTTTTTTTCTCAAAGATGGTTCCAGTACAGGTTCAAGGCATGTCTGCGTGTCTCAGAGCTTTAGCATCCTGTGTGATGGTGGTGGAAATGGCTGCATCATTCACTCTGGGACAGGATACCACTTTACACACCCAACATATGTCAGCCAAAAGGCTTAGTGGTTATAAGGTTATACTGCTCTCCAACCCTAAGCTAAAAATAAAATTTGCTTCTCCTACCTTAGGCCCAGCCCCAATCCTCAATGTTTTGTTAGAATTAAAAGGAGAACAGGATGAGATTGTTCCACAACATGATTGTTTGGATCTCACCCATCAGGACACATCCCCAAGACAGGAAATGTCTCCTGTGGCCCTTCCAGATGCACAGAATGTGTTTGCGGATGGCTCTTGTTCAAGGCCCAATGACAACATATATCATGCAGGATATGCTGTTGTACAATTACCAGACAAAATTCTAGAGGCAAAATCAATTCTTTACCCGTAAGTCCAGGCTGCAGAACTGATAGCCCTCACAAGAGCTTGCCAGCTCTTTGAAGGACAAGATCTGCATATTTTAAAGAAATAATAAAAGATATACAGCTACAAAGGTCCATTGCCATTTTACATTGCAGGGCACACATAGGCCAGCAAAATGATATAGCCAAAGGAAATGCCACTCAAAATGCAACCACCCAAATGCCTTTGCTCATGTCAGAAATGCTATTTTTGGACCAAATATCCAGATATTTGGACCATTTACCAGAATTAGGGCTTATCTACCAAGAGGGAGACCATGTATTCCAGGCCTCCCCTCCCTTGTTAAGGCATATGTCTCCAGATGCATCATATGTATGACAGACAAGAGAGGCGAAACAGGTAGTATAAGTCCTCGAACAGAGAGTGAAATAGGTGGAAAAGTCTCTGAAAAAGATGACCTCGTTTATCTCACCACAGACTTTTGGGAAGGCCTTTGTGCCTTCTAATGGTGCTCCTCCTCTTGATCTTCCTTCCGGTTTGGATAGTAACTAACTGTATATATCACCCTGAGGACTTAGGCCTCATAAGGCCAATATCTGGAGAAAGCCCTAACACTGTCCTTGTAATGAACAAATGCTACAATTAAGATAGACAAACGAGAGCTAGAAAGCGATAACAACTTATAAAAGTTATAAGATAGCTAGAAAGAAATCATTTATATGATTTAAGAGGGGATTGTGGGAATATAATCTTTTATAGTTAGCTTTATATGTTCCATTTTAGATATGACATTTTAAATTAGTTTGTACAGTATTTCTGCTTCTATTCACCTATGCCCTACTTGTATAACTAGCTAGTTTTGATTTCCCGTAAATCATGTGATTTCCCCGAAATGACGATTATGTATCTGCTAGCCAAGTTTCATTTTAGTCACATATTTTGTCTGTTATTCAGCTATATGTTTTGTCTCTCTTTTTGTTATTACTGACTTGGGTAAAATAACTATATAAGTTGCAAAGAATAAAGCACGAGTTAGATCACTCTGAGTAAAGTAAACACCGTGTGTGATACGTTTCTTCGGGTGGTCTCTGGGCCCAAGGGAGGAGGACGGCACCTGGTCAGCGCTGACAGTCTGGAGAACAATAAATCCTAACACCTGGTCGACAGAAAATCTCAGGTACTTCAGTAACAATCGTAGTATGGGTGCGTGCAAATAAGCATCCCTGAATCCCCAGGCACGCCTAATTCTGCTATTCTCGGGGATCAAGTTTGACTTTCATCCTATGATGTGCAGTAGCGGCCCGCCCATAGGGGGCGCCCGGGCACCTCCCCCCCCAAAAAAAAAGTTTATTTAAATTAACATAGTGCACTGTGTTCGGGCGCCAGACACAGTGCACTATGGGAAGCGTGACGTTGTTGCAATCACATGATTGCAGGCGTCACCAGGGGCGTAACGATAGGGGTTGCAGGGGTTGCGATTGCAACCGGGCCCCTTGGTCCAGGGGGCCCATGTGCCTCCCTTGTACACCTGAATAGGAGGGATGGCGGGGGTGGCATTTAGAGGACCCAATCTCCTCCATTTTCCTCTATCCAGTTTACTTGTCTTCTGCTGTTCCCAGGGGCCCTGTGTGCTTCCCTGGTCCCCCTGGGGCCTGCTGCAGAACTTGTGAAAGGGCCCCACTGCAGTACCGTAATAAAGGGACCCACGATAGGAGTAAAGGGCCCCAGGATCAGTGGGAAGAGGGAAGGGCCCTGGCCAGGGGTCAGGGGGCCCTTCATAATTTCTTGCACCGGGGCCCTGAAGGTTCTAGTTACGCCTCTGGGTGTCACACTCCAATGGCAGGGTTTATTCCTGCCCTGAGGCGCTTTACTCTGCGCCTCAAGTCACCTATTGGCTCCTGGTACTGTCAATCAATCATCGTCATCCAATAGACGGCGGTGATTGATCTGGAGGAGCCTCGGCGTCACTTCCGGCCATGGAGACTGGAGAGAGAAGCCGGTCTCCAGGCTTCAGCACGCTACGCAAGCGCTGTCTCTGCATGCAAACAGTCGCTGGCCGCATGCCGAACTCTGCACACTCCTGTATACACTAATGGGGACCGTATATACACCTATCTGGTGCTTGTATACACTATCTGGGACCCTGTATACGCTATCTGGGACCCTGTATATCCCTATCTGGTGACTGTATACACTATCTGGGACCCTGTATACCCCTATCTGGTGACTGTATACACTATCTGGGACCCTGTATACCCATACCTGGTGACTGTATACACTATCTGGGACCCTGTATACCCCTATCTGGTGACTGTGTACACTATCTTTGACCCTGTATACCCCTATCTGGTGACTGCATACACTATCTGGGACCCTGTATACCCCTATCTAGTGACAGTATACACTATCTGGGACCCTGTATACCCCTAGCTGGGACCCTGTATGCCCCTATCTGGTGACTGTATACATTTTCTGGGACCCTGTATACACTATCTGGGACCCTGTATACCCCTATCTGGTGACTGTATAAACTATCTGGGACCCTGTATACCCCTATCCGGTGACTGTATACACTATTTGGGATCCTGTATACCCCATCTGGTGACTGTATACACTATCTGGGACCCTGTATACCCCATCTGGTGACTGTATACACTATCTGGGACCCTGTATACACCTATCTGGTGACTGTATACCCCTCTCTGGGACCCTGTATACCCCTCTCTGGGACCCCGTATACCCCTCTCTGGGACCCCGTATACCCCTATCTGGGACCCTGTATACCCCATCTGGTGACTATATACACTATCTGGGACCCTTTATACCCCTATCTGGTGACTGTATACACTATCTGGGACCCTTTATACCCCTATTTGGTGACTGTATACACTGTATGGGACCCTGTATACCCCTATCTGGGGCTCTGTATACCCTATCTGGGACCCTGTATACCCCTATCTGGTGACTGTATACCCTATCTGGGACCCTGTATACCCCTATATGGTGACTGTATACACTATATGGGACCCTGTATACCCCTAGCTGGGGCTCTGTATAACATACAAGAAAAAAATAGTAATTTCCAGCGCTAAAGGTCCCTCATGATGGCAGGCAACCGGGATACCAATGGATACAAGACCTAGTGCATTACCATAAATAATTTAATGGGAATAAAAAAGTTTAAAAATGGATACTCACAAGATCGGCATCACAGAGCCATATGAAGACAAAACATAAAATCAAGGCACAAGGCAGGATAAAACTGATGCATTTCCGGGGCGCACCCCCTTCCTCAGAACTACGCTACCTACGCTATACTGGTATACTGGGACTGTGTATACCCCTATCTGGGACCCTGTATACCCCTATCTGGTGACTGTATACACTATCTGGGACACTGTATACCCCTATGTGGTGACTGTATACCCTATCTGAAACTCTGTATATTGCGAAATGGTGACTCTGTATACCCCTATCCAGTGCTATGTATACTGCTATATGGTGACTCTGTATACTGCTATATGTTGACTATATACTGCAATCTGGGGCTCTGTATACTGCTATCTGGGGCTCTGTATACTGCTATCTGGTGCTCTGTAAGTGTATATTGCTATCTGGTGACTCTGTATACTCTTAACTGGTGATGCTGTATACCACTAACTGGTGATGCTGTATACCCTATCTGGTGAAGCTGGGCTGTATACTCCTGACACAAGGGGTGTAATCTATAAGGGGTGGGGCTTATGAGAAGTGTGAGGAGTCAAAAAGAAAGGGCAGGGTCTGGAGCCCCCCCATACTAAAATGTCACCAGTAAACGGCTCTCTGTAACCCTTAATTAAAGAGTGCTTTACCATAAAAAAATGGTATTTATACTAATTTTGTTATGACGCAGTGTCAGCTGCCCGTAGTTCTGACCACAATCCCCGTGTGGCTATCACAAATAGTGACATTAATCTTGCGAAGCATCGAATTGTATCCATTGCCATCTCACCAGTGAAGTCTGCTGAGAGCCATAATTCGTCCAAAGCCTTGACTAAATTTTCCCTAGGGACATTTTAATGAATCTCTGTTTCCATGTTTTCAGTCAATGCTTGCAGGGCTTTGGATACAGATGATAAGGCAATTGGTGACTTCCAGGCATGTACCCACCATTTGGTAAGCTCCTTTAAGTTGGGGTCTATTCGTCTGTCTAAAGGATCCTTAATTGAGGCTGAATCATCGATTGGTGAGATGAAATTCTTTGCTATATGAACTATTGCTGTGTCTACCTCCTGTGGACTGGCTTGCATTGCAGAATCTTGTTCTGACAGCGAATAAAATTTTCCAAGGTAATTGAGAGAATTTTTTTTTTTTTCTTCATTAACCACTTCAGCCCCGGAAGGATTTCCAGCTTTAGGACCGGAGCCCTTTTTGCAATTCGGCGCTGCGTCGCTTTAACTGACAATTGCGCGGTCGTGCGACGTTGTACCCAAACGAAATTTGCGTCCTTTTTTTCCCCACAAATAGAGCTTTCTTTTGGTGGTATTTGATCACCTCTGCGTCATTTCTGATCGCCGCTATAAACAAAAGAAGAGCGACAATTTTGCAAAAAAACCCAAATTTCTTACTTTTTGCTAAAATACAAATCCAAAAAAAAAAATATAAAAAAACATTTTTTTTCACCATTTTTGGCCGATTTATATTCTTCCTCATATTTGCGATAAAAAAAATCGCAATCGGCGTTTATTGATTTGTTTGTGCAAAAGTGGTCGCGTTTACGGATGATGAGAATTCATTTTTGGGGTTTTTATTTTTTTTTTTATTTTTTACTAGTAATGGCGGCGATCTG